>JAOTQR010033209.1:0-10554 GCA_025774065.1 Solanum ossicruentum | reverse complement strand
TCATCAATGAAATTTTGAGGGTCCTCATCCACTTTAGACCCTTGAAACTCCAGTTGGCTCATCCTTATGAAGTCCTTCACCATAGATGCCAGAGTAGGAGCATGAGGGGCTAGGGCCCCTTGGTTGATTTGATTAGTCATTGCTTGAGCTAGCATAGCAATAGCATCCCAAAACTCTTCATGAGTCGGTTGTTCTTCGGGAGTGCGGGCTCTTCTTCCTCTTGGGACTGGCATGATCTAGCATAGCAAAAATATTCGTTAGGGGAAAGCCTTACCTTAACTTTTATAGAATGACATGGATCAAGAAGAAGGGAAATATTTCCTAAAATGACTCATAGCCTCTTACTCATAGTTATGATGCACAACACAACCATGAATAACACTCTAATCGATGCAATGTGTTTGATGCCGAGGATCATTAACAACTAGGGCTCTGAGTCCAAGTTTGTCATGATCCAAGCCTAGGGCCTAGATATGATACAACGAATGAGAACCCGAATAGGATCCCAAATGAGCCTCTTAGGATGTCATTTACATATCCTTGGTTGCGGAAGCAATAAAGCAACAATATGAGAATAGAAATAAGGATAAAGGGACTAAGGGAAGACTTTCATAGCATAAATCATCAATAGAGTTAAAACTCAAGCATAATTACATAACTTGTCCAACAATACCACTAACATAGATTGAGCGGGTACCAAGACAACTTTCCAAGCTCACCCTTATAGTCATAAGTATCTAAATAAGAAAAGAGTCTTTACATAACATAGGATCAAAAGCTATTATCCTCGGAGTTGAGGACTCACCAAGCTTGCTTCAAGTGATAGTACTAACCACGTAGAGGAGGGGGAGGATTAAGTGGGGCTCTGGTTCCTACATAGTAACATCATGTATACATAGAGTATATGTTTGCACGTTTGAATATACTAAGTATGTAGTATTCAGTGCAACAAGATATAGGCAACATAATCGAAATGCATAATTAGGCAACGGATGAGCATATAGCAATATGGCATGCTTGAAGTAAACATGCTTATATAGAACATATTACATGCGTAGTAAGAGACCATCATTATGGAATTTAAGGCCTACCATACCCTTTTGGAGAGGCGATTGAGGTATCAACCCCTCAATAGGTTGATGGTTGTCACACCCGACCATCCATAGTGATTGAGATATCAACCCCTAAATTGATTGATGGTTGTCACATCAAACATATAATTAAGGTATGAACCCCTCAACTAGTTGATAGTAGTCACACCCTATCATCCATGGTGATTGAGGTATCAACCCCTCAACTGGTTGATGGTAGTCATACTCTACCATCCATGGTGATTGAGGTATCAACCTCTCAACTAGTTGATAATAGTCACACCCTACCATCCAAGGTGATTGAGCTATAGCATCCCCTCAACAAGGTGTGGTCAACTTGCAACACTCTAGATACTTTTCATGAAATCAACACATATATACATAGCTTTCATCATCATGATGTTACTTGACTCATAGGTCATGCAACAGATCATCAATAGCCCAAGAACCCTAAACCAGACATTTCATCAAACGCTTGGTGGGTATGTAATGCTAGTTCAAAATCATGCAATTCAAGAATGAAATCATGCAAGAAAACTTAATGTAAATCAATCCTCCAATACGTAGTAACACACTCATGCAATATACATTAAAATCCTTCATCAAATATCACAATAGATCATACATTCATGTCTCAAAATACGCTTAAATAGTCACACTTTTATAAAACCCCAACATAGTTCATAATCAATCCAGAATAAGAAATACCAATTTAAATCCATTTAAAATCATGCAATTTACTTAAAAAGGAAGGTTGGGCACAGTAGGTGAAAGGATAGGACCCAATAGTTGAAATTTACTCACATACCTCCACTTTGGAGAATTCCTTGATGAAGATTTGAATGAGAACTTAAAGATTGAATGAATTTCTTAAGATCCGGAATGAGTTTGGGACACTTCATTTTGAGTGAAATATTTGGTTAAGTGTTTGAGAGGGTTTTGGGGAATGTCTTGAATGATATTGGGTTGAAAAGTGACTAAGTACAGGCATTTTCACGCATAAGAAGGTTTAGGCCCAATGCCTAAAAGCCTTGGACCAAAGTAGTGAACTGGCAATAAAAATACATGTCTCTGTGCCCTGGTTGCGTCGCACCAGGAGCACGGATCAACACTGGATAAGAAATTTTTGGGAAAATAAAATCTTGATATGGCTGCTCTAAAATCAGAGTTAGACTCTTTTTGCACTCAATTTTTTCCCTGATCATGAATATGAAGGATTTTCGATATCTCACATGAATTTTGAGATATAGGGAATTTACTAATATGGGCATTTCTGAGGCACATTTTCGGGCACTTTTTGGGGTTTTTCATGATTCCTTGCTTTGACATGAATGGTTCACAAGAGGTAAAAGTCTTGAAATAAGGCTTAACTTGATACTTGCAAAATCATAGATACTTTTCATGAATTTATACATTCTTGAAAGCCCTTAATCATCATGAAATCACTTGACTTGTAAATCATGTAATAGATCATCAACAACTTGAGAATTCTTGTCATGTAATTTTATCAAACACATGGTGGGTTCACGATACTTGTTCAAAATCATGCAATTCAAGAGTAAAACAAGATGAATAAACTCAATGCAAATTAACCCACCAATATTGTAGTAAAACCCTCATTTAGGATATCTTGAAATCCATCACAAAAGCTTATATTAGTTTCATACCTCAAATCATACATAGTCTCAATAGACAAAACCAATTGAAATAAGCTTGAAATATATATTCATGCATAATAAATCAATACATAATAAAACCCCAATATAATTTAAGTTCATATTTCATAATAAAAGATACGAAATAGGTAAATACAAATTGAAAACATGCAATTTTTATAAAAAGAGAAGGTTGGGCTCCATGGATGAAAGGACCCCCGCACAGAACCGAATAAAGGAACGCAATCCGGTTCATGGATGAAGACCCACATACCTTAAACCTTGAATCTTTTTAGATAAACTTGAAGGAGACTCGAAGCTTGAGATGTGTTATTGAGTTTCAAAATTGAGCTTGAAATCCTTATATTTGAATGAGAGATTTGATAAAGTCTTGGAGAGGTTTTAGAGAGGATTTTGTGAGTTATAGAGTTGAAAATTAGATAAGTATGGAAAATTTCACGTTTAAATGAGTATGGGGCTATTACCCCAATTCCCTTGGATGAAATAAGAAAACTAAAAAAAACTTATGTTGGTCTGCGTCACTAGCGCGACACGAACCCAATGCACAGGCCAACTTACACTAGTCTGTGCCCCAGGCACTTCGCAGCCTGGGCGCGGACAAACACTTTAAATTCATAAATTACTGAAAATTATTTTTCACTACGGGTCTTCTAAAATTTGGGTTATATCCATCTCCCACTCAATTTTGCCCTTTGATCAAGAATATGAAGTCGGATTTCCAAAATCACACACGAATTTTGAGATATAAGGAAATACGATTATGAGACATTCTGAAACACATGATGGTTGTTTCAGTAATGAAGTCATTTAAGGAGGAACAGTGGGCGGTAGTGAAGTTTGTTTTGGTGGAAGAATAGATGACAATAAAATGGGTCTAAGAGAAAAGGTAGGTGGCAATGTATTCTCCTTAGAAGCATCTATATATGGCTGGCTCGAGTGACCTGCAGGTTATAATGAATTTGGTTGAGAATCATGTTATTTCCTCTTGTGTGCTTTTGACACTTTCGAGATGGTTTTTTCATTGACTAAAAAGATACTCATATATACAAAAGGATACATTATGAGCCAAATAGGCATAATGATGCATTATATTGCAAATATCCATAAGAAAATATTACACAATAACATAATCAACTATGTATAATGTGGCTACTGTACTACAATATTACTTGTAAAATTCACACTCTTTCTTTCACTGTGTAATATGGCTAGTCTACTACAAAGTCAGAACTTGTTGTCTAGATAACATAAGAATTCTGGAATTCATTAGAACAGAGACGGATAGAAATTGACTTTTGAGAATTATGATGATATAATTCACCAATATATGTAAATTGATTTTCTAGATACAAAATATTTGTCCTTTTCATGTATACACACTTATGAAGTATGTCTAGTATTTTCACAAAAACATATCTGAAGAGAACAATATCATCAATAAGAGTTCAGATTTGCAAACCACTGGAGTAACGGTATTTAAATATTAGCATCGACACATGATTACACACATAAAAATAAAGCTCCACCAAAGATAAGACATGGTCTGTAAGATTCAACAAGGAACATAATAAATTGACAAATTCAAACCAAAAGAAATCTCTTCAATATAGCATCCTGTAGACAATAAAATAAATTTAAAAAAAAAACTTTCCAGTAAATTCAACATATAATTAGCAATGATTTGTTATTATATTGTAGCATCACGTTGATATTCCTTTAAATAAAAGTCGTATAAATAGCTCATGCTATAACATTATATTTAATACACTTAATTCTACCTATAAAGAGTAGAACATGATCCAATATTGTTTCAGGTCATTTTCAGGGCAAGTAGTTATGGAAAAAAGCAGAAGGTTAGTTGATTAGTTTCTCATCTATTTTTTCAGACACAAACTAGAAGGTATATTATTAGTAACTTCACAATTTATCGCCTTGAACAACTTCAATTTACCTGCAACCCATTTATTCTCTGTATTCTCATTAATATAAGTTATTACTCCTCACAAGAAAATAAAAAATCAAAATGATAACTAGTGGATTGGGAGAAAAGTTAAAAATGTTTATTGTGTGACCGAGGAAAAAAAAAGTTAGAGAAGATTTAACTCCAATAAAATCAACTCAAACGTAAACAACAGAATAAAAATCAAACCCAATGATCAAACAAGAGATTAGGTATAATACTAATTTAAAATCACCATAACACTATCTATAGAAAACCGTCATAAAACAAAAGCCCTTTCAATACAAGAATACTCAAATGGAAAGAATTTTATAGGTCAGATTAAGCTCAAGTCAGATATGAATTTTATAGGTCGGATTAAGCTCAAGTCAGACATTATCAAATTGGATATAAACTACAAAGAAAAATATTGAATGAATCACCAATCCAAATTTATCAGCACAACAAATCAAATTATTCAATCATCTTCATTTGATTCATAATCATTATCATATTGTTCCTCATCACTTGTTTTATTACCTTCAAGCAATTTGTCATCACTTGTTTCTATTCATCAATTGGGGATTTCTCATCGTCAGATTCCTCGTTGTTAGCCCTAGATGTTCCTTCTCCATAATCATTTGGATTTGATTTAAGAAACTAGCATTAAATTCTTCATAGATATCTTTCTATGTTGTAATTCACCTGCTAATTTATTATCTACTATTGCTTCAACACTTGAAATATCATTTTGACGTTGCCATATCCAATGCATCCTTGACTTCCTCTCTCCCTACAGGATTTATCTTTATAACTATACTCCATGAAGATTTATTCTTGCATAAGGGATAAGGAACATAATACATTTGTTTCATATTTTATGCGATAATAAATGGATCATTAAAACGATACTGCCGCATATGGTTGATTTCAACTATTTTGTGTTGAGGGTGCACCTTTGCACCCCTAGGATCAAGATCACACCACTTGCACCGAAATTGTAATAGCTTTTTCTTTGGTCAACCAACAATACACTCAAGTTTTGTAATCTCCTGAATCATTCCATAATAATCAATGTATCCCTCACCTTTTATGTCACGGCCCAAAATAAGGCCTAGACATGACACAACGAATGGACAACCCGAAGGAAGCCCAAACAAGCCTCTTAGCATATCATACGCATATCCTTGGTCACAAAAGAATAATAAAACAACATAAGAAACATAAATAAGGGAAATTGCGGCTAAGGGAAAGAGTTAAAACACTTGAATCACATAAGTGAGTCAAAGCTTCAGCATAATACATAACTTGTCTAACAACACCTCTAGCATAGAACTAAGCGGGGACCACGACAAGCAACCAGGCTCACCCTTATAGTCAAATCATACCATAAAGAAAGAGACTCTTTAATACATAACATAAGAACATACATATTGTCCTCAAAATGGAGGACTCACCAACTAGCTTGAATAGGAATCACTAGCCACGTGGAGGAGGAGGATGACCAAAAGGAGCTTCGGTTCCTACATGGTAACATCATGTAGACATAGAGTATGCGTTAGTACATTTGAATGTTCTAAGTGTGAAGGATGCAATGCAACAAGAGATAACCATCATAATCGAAATGCATAAGCATAGGCAATGAGTAACATATAACAATATGGCATGCATGGAAGATGTTTGAAGTAAATCATGCTTTCATAGATCATAATACATGCGTAAGAAGATACCATCATTATAGAGTACATAGTTTATCAATGTACAAACCCCTTGATTGGTTGGTAGATCGTATCACCCTACCACTCTTGGTGATTAAGGTACAAAACCCTCAATTGCTTGTCAAGGTTCAAACCCCTCAACATGGTTGTCGAACGTACCACCTTCCCTCCTAAGTGATTGAAGTATTAACCCCTCAATTCGGTTAATGATGTGTCAACCCCTCGATTAGGTTAATGAGGTATCAACCCCACAATTAGGTTAATGAGATATCAACCCCTTAATTAGGTTAATGAGGTATCAACCCCTCAATTGGGTTAATAAACATCACACCCTCCATCAAAGTGGTCATCCCACAACACTATAAAGAAAAATACCATAAATATACATTCCTTTAATCATCATAAGGTCTTTCAACTCATATGACATATATTAGGACTTCAACAACTCAAGATACATAATCCAGACATTTTATCAAACACTTGGCGGGTGCGTAGTCTAGTGTAAAACTATGCAATTTAGGGACGAAATCATTCAAGAAAATCCAATGTAAAACCATCCATCAATACTTAGTAACACCCTCAAGAAATATACTCCAAAACTCTTTATAACATGCTAAAATAGTCACAATTTCATAGCTCAAAACATCCCACAATAGATCTTAGATTCATAGCTCAAAACATGCTAAATTAGTCATAATTTCATGAAACCCAACATAGTTCAGAGTCAAATTCATTGTAAGTAAGACCCATAAGTAAATCAACTTAAAAGCGTGTGATTTAAGTAAAAAGGAGGCTTAGGCTTCATGGGTAAAAGGACCTCATTAATAAAACCCACATACCTTGGCTTTGGAGAATTCTTTGATGAAGATTTGAATTGAAGCTTGAGTGAAATCCTTAAGATCCGGATGAGTTTTGGATACTTGAATTTTGAGATAAAATAATGTCTAAGTATTTAAGAGAGTATTTGGGAATATCTTGAATGATATGACGGTGAAATGTAGCTAAGTATAGGATTTTCAGTCATGGGAGTTCTTAGGCCCAAGACCCACAAGCCTTGGACTGAACTCAAAAAAACCTGCACAAACTAACACACTGGAGCGCTCTAGCCGCGTTGCGCCAGGGGCGCGCCTGCTCACTACTGTTTGCTCACTTTGAATTTTTACAATTTGCTATGGTTGCTCTAAAATTAGAATTAGACTCATTTTCTCACTCGATTTGACCCCCTGATCAAGAATATGAAGTCGAATTTTTGATATCACGCACGAATTATGAGATATATGAAAATTATAATTTCGGGCACTTCCAAGGCACATTTTTGGGCACTTTTTGGGGTCATTTCAATATCCTCTCTTGGGAACATTCATTCCCAAATTTCAAAAGAAATGCATATAAGAGCAATAAGATGATTTCAGCCTACACGTGAATACAACAATGCACTTAAACAACATTTTGAAAAACCTCAATATTAGTGTCAAAATCAACATGAACTTGTCAATATAAACATGAATATATTCAAATGACATAAGGGCTGAGACTTATGACTTGGAACCATGGAAAAATGACTTGATGTGTTATCATAAGCTTGAGTAGAATGAAGAAGATATAGATATTAGTTTTCCATGCCCGCTTTGGTTCCCCGAGGGACACGTTCGACTTGATGATTCTTCCAAAGGGCCTTGACGAACACTACCTACTATCAATCAACTTCTCCACCCATCCAACCAATGTCTCCACCTGGACCTTCTCCTAAGCTAACTTATCCTCCATAACACCCATGACCTCAAAGAGTTCTATAGCACTAGAGTCACCAACACGTCCCTCAACCTAAAAACATGAAGAACTGGACGAGCCATATCCATATCCATAGGTAATTTCTTTTCGCATGCAACCTCACCAAACTTTCTCTATTCCCTATAAGGACTCACACCCAATCTTAACCTAATTGTAAACCTCAAACACACATAGCCCACTTGGTACTTTAATCCACCATCTCCCCTTTGGGAGACAACCTCCACTATACCATCCTTCCACCCAAAACTTCCAAATCCAATAAGGCAGAATCAAGGCTTTGCTTAAACTAGACCTCTTCAACTAAAGAAGATTTGGAGCCATCAAGAACACTACACTTCCATGCTCAACTTCCTCCAACCTAACCCCCACTCTAGCCAACAGATGGACCTCTCTAGTCACCCCTTTTGCCACCACCATCAACGTATGCTAGGCTACTTAGAGCACTGACTACAACACTAGCCTTACCGGGGAAAATAATGCACACTCATATCATAATCCTTAAGGAGTTCTAACCACCTTCCTTTTACCCTTAACTCACACCTATCATATTTAGCAAACAACCTCTCATCGCCCAAGACTTGCAACACTACCCCCAAATGGTCTACAAGCTCTAAATAAATCAATGCTTCACCACTAGAGACCACCTCAAACACATCAAGGTAGCGTTTTAAAACCCTATTCATGAAACCCATAAACATAGTCAGTGCATAAGTCAACCAAACAAGTCCACCAATACACCTCCAACCCCTCAAACCAAATTCAACCAAGATTACAAGACAAGACTTTATGCAATAAGGACATGGAGTAACCCTTATAAGGCTTACTAGCACCAATAGACTCACATAACTAAATCTTTCTAGCAATAAAATGAATAATGAAAGAAATAGTGACTCCTGGAACCATCAAAGAATGCACAATAAAATCAAGGAAAACCTCTAACTTACCAGTAGCATCATCGGGCACCTCATCGCCTTCTGAAAGCATATAATCGATTGTGCATTAGGGCACCATCTTGAGAGCGAACATCTTTACCCTTGCCTTACTTACGGTAACAATCTTTTTTTCTTATGCCCCTCCTCACCTCATCGGAGACAAGCATTAGTATCCTTCAAACATGGGCCTCTATGAACCTTACTACATGTTGGACACATAGCATCATCTCTATCTTTGACACTTTGAAACTTTACTTCTAAACGGGCTCTCTTGACCTCTTTACCCCTTCTGTTCCTCATCTTTTCCTCCTCCAACTGTTTGCCATATGTCATTAGGCGGGACAAATCCATGATACTTATCAACATAGCGGACCGACATTCATCACTTACCAAATAGGATACACCCATCATGAACTTGTTCATCTTAGACCTTGGATCGACCACTAATTAGGGAGAATATTTAGAAAGTTAGTTGAAATTGAGGGTATATTCCCTCACACTCATTAACCCTTGCTTCCAATTTATCAACTCCACCATCTTGGCCTCCCTAAGCTCAAGAGGGAAGAATCGATTAAGAATAGACACCTTAAACTTCTCCCATAGTACTAAATTATTGTTTTCCTTCTCCTCCTTCCATTGAGCATACCATATTTGGGCCACCCCCTTGAGTTGGTAGCCGCCAACTCCGTCTTTTCTTCTGATCTAACAACTATAATAGTCAATACGTTGTACACCTCATCTATAAATTATTGGCAATCCTCATCTACCTTAGACCCATGGAGCTTCGACGAGTTCATACTCATGAAGTCCTTCATCGAGATGCTAGGGTAGGAACATGAGGAGCTTGGGCCCCTTGGTTGATTTGACTGGCCATGGCATGAGCTAACATGGTAAGAGCATCCTGCAATTCTTCATAAGCTGGTTGTTCTTGGGGGGAGCGGGCTCTTCTTCCTCTTGTGTTAGGCATGATCTAGCATATCAAGTAACAATCATTAAGGGGGAGGAGGGAATAACCTAAACTCAACTCTATAGCACAACATTAACCATGAAAAAGGGAAACATTTCCTAAACCGTCTCATAGCCTCTTGCTCATAGTTGTGTTCTTGCTCATAGTTGTGGTGCACAACACAACCATGAACAAGACTCTGATGAAGTGGTGTGTTGGATGCTGAGGAACTAATGACCTAGTACTCTGATACCAAGTTTTTCATGACCCAAAATAGGTCCTAGACGTGACATGTCTAATGGGAAACCCGAAGGAACCCCAAACAAGCCTCTTAGCATATAATATACACATCCTTGGATGCAGAAGAAAAATAGAACAACATAAGAAATGTAAACAAGGGAAATTGGGGCTAAGGAAAAGAGTTAAAACACTTGAATAACATAAGTTAGTCAAAGCTCAAG
>JAOTQR010033198.1:0-15992 GCA_025774065.1 Solanum ossicruentum | reverse complement strand
AAAAACACAAGTAATGACTAAAATTCAAGTTTAATAATAATATTTAGATATTGATTATAGCATGTTATACGGTCTGAAATTTAATTTTACTTTTCAATTATCACACATTTGTTTTATTACATAGATACGTTAAGGTTTTTATCTATATTATTTCAATATTGAATAACTCACTTTCTAATTAACAATTATAATGATGGAAACATACATCTCTAACTTGCATGCAACAACAATAAGATGATCAAATAAATTTTGCATGTTTAATTCTATCATTTTGCATGTTCTTCTAAAGAAACAAAAATGTATGATATTGGTAAACAAAACTCAACTTAATTTTTTAACAATAAAAATTATTTTGTCGTATTTAGTGATTTTTCATCAGTTATTAATGATAATATAATTTCTTTATAAAAGATTTCAGTTTCAATAATTATAATTGCTAATTAGAAAGTGAGTCCTTCGATATTTGACGACATATGATAAAAATCGTGGGATATTTATGTTATAAACAAATGTATGATAATTGAAAAGTGAAATAAAAATTTCACACAATATAAATTACTTTAGTTAATATTTAAATATTATTATTAAATTTGAATTTCGGTTGTTACTTATGTTTTTTATGCTTTAATTATTGAATAGTTTTGTTGATGTTACTGTTTTTTTAATGTCGTATTTTGCATTATTTTGTTATTGTAATTGCACACATTTATGAATTTCCCTTTTTTAAATGGTTTGTAAATATATTATTTAAGCAAAGTTTATCTAAAACGTCTCTATCGCTAAGTTATAGTATTTTCGTTAAACATTTTTTAATTAAAAATATTTAATAAAATGAAAATCACTAATTATGAGAAAATGCATTTTATCATTAATAAATTTTTTAAAAAATCACTAGAAATGAGAAAATAACTTTTATCATTGGAAAATAAATTTGATTTTTGTTTACAAATACAATATGTTTCTATTTCCTGAGAAGAACTTGTAAAATGATAGAACCAGGCATGCAAAAATTATTTGATCATCTTATTTGTTGCACGTAAATTAGAGATATGCATTCCAGTCAATGTAATTGTTAAATTAGAAAGTGAGTTCTTCTATAACAAAAGAATATTTGATAGTAATGTCGACGAATCTATGTTAAAAAACCATGTGATAATTAACGAGTGAAATTGAATTTCACATTTTTAAACTTGAATTTCAATCATCATTTGTCATCCTTGTGCTTTGATTATTGAATTGTTCTGTTAATGTTACTATTATTTCTTTTATATATGTATTGTATTTTGTTCAATATTTTGTATTTCATTGTTGTAGTTGCACACATTTATGGATTTTCCTTGTTTTAATGATTTGAAAATACATTACTTAAGTTAAAGTATATCTAAAATAACAAGCTATCTCCAAGTTATGGTATTTTCATTAAATATTTTCCATCGAAATTTTTTAGAAAAGAAAATTCGTTAAATGCAAGAAAATATATTTTATTATTAATAAATGGAGAAAAAAATTAAAATTTACACTAAATATGAGGAAAAAAATTATCAATAAAAAATAAAATTGATCTTCGTTTCTAAATAGAGTATATTCTTCTTTCTAGAGAAGAACATCCAAAACGATAGAACCAGACATGCGAAATTTATTTGGCCATCTTGGTTATTGCTACGCACAAGATAGAGATGTGTGTTTCAGTCAATGAGGTCGCTAATTATAAAGTGAGTCTTTCTATAATTGAACAATACATGATAGTAATGTCAACATATTTATGTTATAAATAAATGTGTGATAACCGAGTGGAATTGAATTCACGCTATATCACTTACTATAATTAGTATTTTAATATTATTATGAAATTTGAATTTCAATCATCACTTGTATTTTTTGTAGTTTGATATTGAATTGTTGTTGTTATTATTCTTTCTTTTGTATATCGTCTTCTGGTCAATATTTTGCTCCATTTATTATTGTAATTGCACAAATTTATGATTTTTTTTATAATCATTTAAATTCTCACTATTTAAGCTAAAGTCCATCTAAAATAACATCCCTATCTCTAAGTTGGTGTTTTCATTAAATGTTTTCAATAATAAAAATTAAAAAATCACTAAATGTGGGAAAATGTAGTATTGTCATTAATACTACTTGTGACGTGTCTTAAAATGTTGGATATATAAGTAAATAAGTCTTACTTACTCATGACGTGTCTTAAACTGATGGGGACTGGGCCCAAAACGAATAATATCACTAGCGGACTAGAATGTTACGGATGTTATCAGAGTCACTTCTAAGTTAGCTTTGTCGATGTGGGCTCGAGTTCAACTGAATTGGGCAAATTCCGATAAGGCAGGACAACCCCATATAGTGGGGCAAACCTCAACAAGGATATTGAGTCTATAAAGGGGGTGTATATAACAACTCATCTTAAGATGAGAAGTCTCGCATCGAAAAAAATATAGGATAAATGTTTGATATATAAGTAAACAAGTCTTACCTACTAGTAACGTATTATAAAGCCATGCGAGCCAAGGCCTAAAGCGAACAATATCACTAGCGGGCTGGGCCAAGATGAAAAATCCCACATGAATAAAAACACAAAAGAGATGATGAGTATATAAGCAAATATGTCTTATCTACTAGTAACGCATTTTAAAGTTGTGAGAGCGACCTAGGTCTAAAGCGGACAATATTACTAATTGGTTAGACTGTTACCAATATATTATTTATCTCTATCTCGACTAGATAAAGGTAAGATCTTCATATGTTTTACTATCGTCAAATTTCACCTACAAGAAAAAAATGTAAATTTTGTTATACCAGCATATGATTGTATCAGATAAATTCATTACAGTATCCAGAATATGTGATTTTAAGATAAATAACAACAATAACAATTGTATATAAGTAAAATTTCATGAGTATGATTTAGAAAGGATAGAATATATACCTCAACACTACCTAGTAAGGATGGAGAGTATATTTTTGAAAGAAGCACATTAAACAATAATACACAACACAAGCAAAAATAATACGACTAGTACAACAACAAACACTAATAGGCTTAAAAACTTGGAAAGCAAAAGTAACCTCTTTCCTACTAACCTTTTCCCTATTACATATCATACTTGCCCTTCTATCTAAGGTCATGTTCTCTATTAGTTGAAGGTGTGTCATGACCTGCTTGATCATCTTTTTTCAATACTTCTTGGACCTACCTCTGCCTCTCATTGACCCATTATATCCATTTTTATAGCTCCTCAATGGAGCATCCTCTCTGTATGTACAAATCATCTCAGTCTTCTTTCAATTGTCTTGTTCACCATGAATGTCACTCTCACTTTGTCACAAATACCCTCATTGTTGAACATATCACTGCATTATGCTTGTACATGCATCTCAACATCCTCATTTTTGCCATTCACATTTTATAAACATGAGAGTTCTTGACTGGCCACTATTTTACTTCATACAATAAATTTGATTCAGTCATTATTCCATAAAACTTACCTTTGAATTTTGACGGTATCTTGCTGTCACACAAGACGACAAATACAAGCCTTCAATTTATCTATATTGCACCAATATCAATCAGTGACGCTATCATCGATCTTTCAATTTTCTTTGATCTCCCCATATACTTAATCAAATTTAGTATAACAATCAATTTTAATTTATTTAGTATTGATAATAATTATTATTATATTGTTGTTCTAATACAAATAAAATATAAATAAATATTTTTTCCACCACTTACAAATATTAAAAAAATAAAGTCAAAACACTGAACATCTCATATGAGAAGAAAAAAATAATTAAATCAACATTGTTAAATTTCAGGACAATTATTTCTCCACTACTATAGATCAAAGGTTGTGTTTAATAAATAGAAAAAGTATTTTTATCAAAAAGTTATGATAGAGTGACAAGTTAAAATTAAAAAAAAAAGAAGAAAGAAATTCAACATTACATCAACTTTGTTAAATTTCAAGAAAATTATTTCTCCTTCACTATAAATCAAATGTTGTGTTTAATGGATAACAAAAAATATTTTTATCAAAAGAATTATGTACTCATTTATTTCTAGATGATCGGCAACACATGAAGCCATGCATATCAATAATTGGGAATCAATTTATTAGTACTTGGTTTTGCATGGATCCTAAAATGTGAAATTTGAGATTTGTTTTTGTGCTTTGGATTTTATGGCTTCCTCTGTTGTAATAATAATTATTTCGATGCTCACACAGCACATAATATTTATTGTTATAATTTTATATTGGTATAACTTAATAACTCAATTTTTTGTTAAATATTTATAACATTTTTAATATAAATATATAATATAACTAAATTAAGGTAGAATTGTAGAAGGTTAGTAGGCAGGAGTGTGTTTCATCATTCTAATAAGTAGGAGTATTTTGTGGTGTTGCCCTTATTAGTAGTTGTAGACTACTTTTATAATTTTTTTAAATATATAGCGGAGATAAGGATATTTCAATGGATGTGTATATCATATTTCGAGTCTGCAGTAATATACAATAACAACAACAACATACCCAGTGATATATCACAAATGGGGTCTGGGGAGGGTAGATTGTATGCAGACCTTACCGCTACCTCATAGAAGTAGAGAGGTTGTTTCCTAAAACCCTCAATGAAAAAGCTTAGCTGGCTACTCTAATTCGCGACCTCCACATCCTTCTATCTAGGGTCAAACACTCAAAAATTATTGTTAGTCCCACGCGAGTCTTTGACTTGACTGATTACTAAGCGAAAGATTAAACTCAATGAAAAAGCTTTAAAAAAAGTGAAGTATTCATAATAAACTTATGTGACTGTTGGAAATAATCAAAATAAAATGGAAATTAATATTTCAAATCACAACTTAAAAAAAATAAACTAAATCGACTCCACTCTATCTATAAAGCCTCTTTTGACTATGAATAGGTACTGGGATAGGACCGACGACTATCGTAAAAATATATGATAAATAACTAAAATGTAAGCATAACTAAAAGTAGCCCTTTGAAAATTGAGAGGCCTTATAAAAAACGTCTCGTGAAGATATGATATTAACGAAGCACCTGCTAATACCGTGGATACTTGTATATGCATCACAAAATGTTGCAACATCGAAGGATGTCAGTACATGAAATATACCATTATACTCATGTTGAAGAAATCCTAAAAATAGCTTTGACTTAAATAAAGCATGCAAATATAATGAAACACCAAAGCTTTATAAATGACACAAAGCAATAAATGCAATTCTTTTAGAAAACTAATACTTTTCCCTTTTGGGGGAAGCTTTTTCTAACTAACAACTCTCATTATGAAATCCATGACGATACAACGTATGCAAGAGCATCACGAAAAACACAAACTCACCTAATGGTTGTACCTAAAAAGTTCTTATTGAAGATTGTGGTGAGGAATCGGCCGAATCAATGAAATGATCCCATCTTACTCTAGTATAATTTAGCAAGTTTGAGTTATCTAAATTCTTATTGCTACGTCTAAAATATACAATAATATTTAAATAAATAAAATCTTTATAAGTAAATACTCGAAATGCTCCTTCTAAATCAAAAGGACGTTTACAATAAGATATTAAAACCTCTTTCTCAAACTCTTTATGCTTTCTTTAAAATGGACATGCTTTTTTAAGTAAAAGAAATGCATTTGGAACTACTTGAGTTCCTTCAAAAATGTAAAATACTTTAACTCACTCAAATTTTTGAAAATTATGCAAAATGACTAATAACACAAAAAATTCAACTAAATAATACATAACATCTATAACAATATTTTTAGTAAATGTAAGAATAATAAAATAAAAATTTAGGAAAATAGAGATAAAAATAAATTAAAATAAAAGTAAAAGAAAGAAAATACTTTACCCAGTAAAATTTTTGTCCATACAAAATATAAATGTCTTTTTTATTCTTTCTTAATAAAAAATTATTTGTATCGTAAGAGTATGAAATCATATTTATTATTCTCAAAATGTTATAAAGTTCAAAGTTAGTGGGGGAAAAGAAGCAACAAAAAGTAGCATGAAAATCTACAAATATGAAACATTTCTGCTTCCCTCTCCATATAAATACGCCGCGTATCTCAGCTGCGGCGGGAAACGCCACTGTCTAAATCCGCCGTTCTATCGAACCCTAGAAATCCCAATTCCAGTTCAATTCAGTTCAAAATCGCTCCTTTTTTGACGAAATCGGAGGAAAATAATCAAATTGATTTGATTTTGTTTATTTTTTTCACCAATTCCATGGCGTTTCCGTTCACTGATTCAACTCCCTCACCGGATGAAGACGCGAAATCTAAGACGCCGTTGGAAGAGGAGGAACGAAATCAGCAGGTTGATGGAGAGGATGATGAACCAGATAGAATTACTCCTTTGAAATACGTCCCATTGAGCGATGTGTACTCCGCTACTTCTCCTTACGTGGGCGCTAGTGGGTCGAAAAAAGTTAAAGCCGCTCGCAAAATCCTTCCACATTTGGAGACCGGCGATCATCCCAAGCATTCGCAAACACAGCACATTTCTTCCATTTCCGGAAGGGAACTCCCTATAACTCACTTCTACTCTCGCCGCGGCAAAAGGAAACGGCCTGAACCCTCCTTTTACGAATCGTTGATCTCCCGGCCGGTTAAATTAGCTAATTGCAACTGTGTCAGAGAAAATGGGGTAGATGACGGTGAAGGAGAGGAAGTGGGTGTAAACTGTGAGGAGAATCAGAAGAGAAACGAGCATTATGCAAAGCCATTTTCTCCTCGGATGAAATTACGGAATTTCTCCAATGGAAATAGAGAAGACGAGGGAAGAGATGCTGAAATGGTTATAAAGAATAAGCGGAAGCAGAAGCGAAAAGTGGGCAATTCGAATCAAGTTCCAGCCTTCAACAGAAATCAAGAAAATGAGAGTGAAGGCGAGGAAAAGCTTATAAAAGGTAGGGATAAGCAGAAGAGGAAAGTGGGAGATTTGAAGCTAGTTTCTCACTCTGTCAAATTAGCCAATTCTTCCAAGGAAAACAGAATAGACCAGGGGGAAACTGAGGACGGGGAAGTGAAAGTCATTATAAAGAATAAGGAGAAGGTGGAAAATTTTGCAGTAGTGAATTTGTGTGTCGAGAGTGAGAGGGATGAGGAGGGAGAAGATGATGGAGTAGTGGTTGTGAAACATATTAAGAAGAAGGAGAAAAAGAAGAGTAAGGTGGTTGATTCGGAGCCGACTAATTTGGGGGTAGAAGCTAATGTAGTTAGTCCATTGAATGAGTCTTGTTCAACAGTAACTCGAAATAGTGCTGGTAAAAGTAGAAGCAGCACCAATCACAGTGGTAAGAATTGCAAAGATTCTAACTCAATTGGTAACATGAAGGTACAAAAAGAAAATTGTGCTTTGGAGAATAGCTTGAATAAAAAAAGCTTACGGTCAATTCGGACCAAGAAATGGGTTTGGTACTTTTTCCCCCTTTGTTCAATTTCATGTTTTTGTATTTGTGTGTGTTATATCATGAATAATTGTGCTTTTGGTGTGTGTTACAGTCTGAGTTTTGATGGAGTTGATCCCAAGAAATTTATTGGACTACGATGTAAGGTGTGAATTGATCAAACTTGGAATAATTTTTATTACATTCTTTTGTTATTATCAGTTTAAACAACTAATGGGGAGTGTATGTCATAGACGTATTGGCCATTGGATGCTGTTTGGTACACTGGTAGCGTAACTGGGTACAACTCAGAGACTGAACGACATCATGTAATTGGTTTTCTGGTTCCTTTTTTACATAAATGTTTGATCTTTTGAGGTGTCAAGTGTATGAAACATGATCAAGTCCAATACAGGTGAAATATGTAGATGGGGATGATGAAGATTTGCTTTTATCAAATGAAAGGATCAAGTT
Organism: Solanum ossicruentum; assembly: GCA_025774065.1. Lineage (NCBI taxonomy): Eukaryota > Viridiplantae > Streptophyta > Magnoliopsida > Solanales > Solanaceae > Solanum > Solanum ossicruentum. Next base: position 8,085 of record JAOTQR010033198.1, on the reverse strand, counting down.
TTCTGTTTCACTTGAAGAAATGAATCATTTGAAGTTGAGACCCCGTGATGAGAGTCCTGAAACTGATGGAATCGATGTTGATGAGATGATTGTATTAGCTGCTAGTTTGGCTGATTGTGAAGCACTCGAGCCTGGAGATATTATATGGGCCAAGCTGACTGGTAAATTATGGCTTTCCTTTTCTACTTGTGACTAGTTGTCAGCTTTTGATCATTTATGATTTGTGAATTTATCACATCCACTCGTGGTTATACAAAAATTAGTTAGCAGCTAGGATCTCTGAAAGAAGAATTAATAGCAATACCAACTCAATTTTGCATAGTTGTTTACTTCCTGGGACTAATGTGAGATCAAAATCCCTCAAATGTAGCAACTATCTGGTTTTTTTAATTGATTTTATTTGCCAATACAGGACATGCCATGTGGCCTGCCATAGTTCTAGATGAATCTCGTGCTGCTGGGTGTAAAGGTCTGAACAAAGGTTCAGGGGAAAAATCAGTTCTTGTGCAGTTTTTTGGCACCCATGATTTTGCTAGGTGAATTATTTGAAAGTTCAGTGTGAATGTAATTGGAGTTTTATTTACCATATAAGCAGTAATATGCTCAACATTTCATTGTGGTTTTATGAAACTTTGTTATTTGATTTCAGGGTCAAGTTAAAGCAAGTTATCTCTTTTTTGAGAGGGCTTCTTTATTCATTTCATCTCAAGTGCAAAAAACCAAAATTTGCTCAAAGTTTGGAGGAAGCAAAAATGTGAGCGCTGTTGATCTGAGTTCGTCATTTGTGCCATTCTTTGTTACATCACCGAGATTAAACGTTTCACATATCCTATTCTAGTCGTTTCCTCTCTTTCAGGCCCTTTGCTAGATTTTGTTGATCTTTCCCATTTTATGACCGTCAATACTTGAAATGGGGAAAAACTAGTAGAAATAATTCTCTCAATACATAGAGTGTATTCTTTTCCAGTGAAAGTTTTGATGATTATAGCTGTGGTAACAGTAGTTGTATTTTTTGCATTTTTGATCCTTCTTTCTCACAAGCATTGAACTTTATGGGCCCAGTATACACTATTAAACATGACCTTAGATCTAAAGGTATCTTATTGGTATATGGACTCAATTATTTTTTAAAAAAATGGAGCCAAATAATTGATATGTTTCTTGCTAGAATAGTTAGGTGTTAGTATAGGCTTTTGGCCTTAGTTCAACCTTTCTCTCAGCTCAACATAGCAACCCCAAAAAAAAAACAAACAACATTCCTAGTATAATCCCTAAATGGGGTCTAGGGAGGGTTATTTACACAACGTTACTCTTACCTTTGTGGGATAGAGAGGTTGTTTCCGATAGACACCTTAGTCAAGAGCTCAACATAGCAACCCACTTCTACCAATTTTCAGAAGCTCGTGTTATATAATTTGCTTCTGTCCTTAAGAGTGTACTGGATTCCAGCCAAAGCATTGTGATCATGTGCAGTGCACTTGGAAAAACAAAATGTAATAGCACCTGCATTTTTCTATTTCTATTCAGGATTCCTTAAAGAATTAAGATTCCCTAGGCCCAATGTCATACATTTCTGGTGACCATGATGGTTTATTGAAATCAGCACCCGGTTCACTGAAGTGGCTGTTAGTGGTAGGGTAGCTTGCTGCTATATCAGTTTCCTGCAGGCACAAGTTCCGCCTTATTGATTCTGGTTCGTTCAACAACTTTAGACTGCTGGTCCTTTGATAAACCAGGCAGTGCCAACTGCTTGCACTTTACTAATTTTCTTTTTAACAAGTCTTCACAGAAAACTATTTGACCTTACAATTACACCTTCCGAGCCTCCCTATTTAATCAATGCCCTGGGAGGAAAAATTCTTTCCTGTTTGTTAACCACATTATTATTCTTTTCCATCTCCTTAAGTTCTCCTGCGAAATAGATATGTCACATCCGTTCAGGCCTAAAATCTATTCTAGAATCATTATTTTGCTCAGGTCATGGAGTTTAAGGGTTCCTTTTGTCCTTCATGAAGCATGCTGCCTTATAAATCAAAGTTGTGAATTTGAAGTTTTTGAGGTTTGTTCTGCCTTTTCCTTTCTTCTGGTTGCAAAGAAGTTCCCTTTTACCTTCCTAGCAGAGGCACAAACACTAGCTGATTTCTTCCCATTTGTTCAAGCCTTGATGAACAAAATTACCCCGTGCTTATGCTGGTGGGAATGACACGTACCTCGAGGAATTAGTCAAGGCTGTACACACAGTCAAAAAAAAGGTTTTTTTGGATCAAAGAGTTTCCTTTCCCTGTATACATGGTGTTGCTGCTTTTATGTGTGGCTTGTGTGTTTCAGTCTGTTCTAACCGAATATTATCTTGGTTGCTAGGTTTGTGCTGATTTCATACTTCTAACTTTCTTAATCAGGTATCTCTCTGAACAAAAGCTCCCAAAGGGGATGCTGCGGTTGCAGAATCGTCTTAACGCAGATAATAATACTGAAAATGAAGAAAATGAAGACAGTTCTGATTCAGAGGATGATGGGTTGAGGAGAAAGCTTGATGAAGTCAGAAGTTGCCCGTTTGAATTGGGAGACTTGAAAATAGTTAGCCTTGGTATTTTCTTTTTTCAATCTAAGCCACATACCTGATTAGAGAGCAAAAAGAATGCAATAATATTCTATTGAAACGCCAAACTGCTGCGGTCTTCATTTTTTTTTTTCTGTTTTGATGAGTAACATTCCCTATTCTCATAACTTAAGCTGATGTTCTCTGTTCACTTAATGAATAACTGATATATATCATTTGTTCAATGCGGAAAATGTCCTTTTCAGGAAAAATAGTAGAAGATTCGGAGCTCTTTCAAGATGAGGAATTTATCTGGCCAGAAGGTTATACTGCTGTGAGGAAGTTGCCGTCAGTAACAGGTAACTGTTCTCCATCTCCAGCAGCAGTTCTGCTGTGCCTTTGTTTGAATTTAGTGGTACAAAATTGCTCATTTCTTCTACTACCCCCAATTTGGGCCAGATCCCAGTGTACGTGTCGAATATAAGATGGAGGTACTTAGAGATCCTGATTTCAGGACACGACCTTTATTTAGAGTTACATCGGATGGTCGAGAACAGGTATTCTGCAATCAATGATGTCAAATCAAGTTCTTATTTTTCTGTATTCTGCTATTCGATGATTTTGAATCAAGTTTTTATTTTTCTCTTTAACTACTTCAGTGGCTCACTTGTATGCTATATACTCCGTTGATTCTAATTCAGTTTTTAAATGCTGTCAAGTTCCTTGGTTCCTTGTTCAGATTGTGGATGTCAACAAAAACAATACCCAATGAAATCCCACAAGTGGGGTCTGAGGAGGGTCGAGTGGATGCAGACCTTGAGATAGAGAGGTTGTTTTCGAAGTATCCTCCGTTCAAGTATATCAGCCTCAAAAAAGCAAAAAATAGTAGATATAGAATAACGACTAAAATGAAAAGCACTGGCAATTTTATAAATAAAATAAAAGTAGCAAAACAAATGTATAGTATAGCATAGTATATAAAAATGCGTCTAATCCTATTAACCTGCTACATCACGAGGCAAAACATCCTACCTCAACTCGCCTATTAACCTTCTATCTAATACGCGACCTCCATTTTTTCCCATCTAAGGTCATGCCTCGGTGATATAAAGCTACGCCATATTTTGTTTAATCATCTTTCCCCAATATTTTTTTGTTCTACCTTTACCCTTCCGCGTTACCCCTAAATTCAACCTCTCGCGCACCTACTAACAGGAGCGTCGATACTGCTCTGCACATGTTCAAACCATCTCAGTCTCGCTTCTCTCATTTTGTCCGCTACAGAGGGCACCCCTACCTTCTACCGAATAACCTCATTTGTAATGTTATCGCACGTAGTATGTCCACACATCTATCTCAATATTTTTATCTCCGCAACGTGCATCTTTAGACCTGCCAATGTTCTACACTATATAGCAAAGATGGTCTAATCACCATTGTGTAAAACTTACTTTTAAATTTGGGTGATATCTTCTTATCACACAACACTCTAGAGGCAAGCCTCTAGTTCATTCATGCTATATCCCAATGCGATGTGTGACATCATCATCGACATTCCTACTACTCTATATGATGGACTCAAGATATTAAAGCTTTCTCTCTTGGAAATAGGTTTTGTGACAAGCTTTATTTTGATGTGCGCTTCATCCCACAACACTGAATTTGCACTTTAAGTATTCTGTTTTGATCGTGTCAGCTTATCCATCACAAAGGCAAAAAGAAAAGGGCTTAGCACATATGCTTGATGAAGGCCCATTTCAATCGGAAAATAGTTTGAGTATCCTCTTACTGTTCTTACCTGAGTTTTGGCTCCATCATATATGTATGTTATCGCTCTAATATACAGCATTGATACAGCTTGCCTCCAGACACCTCAGAGGACATCCTTGAAACTTTGTCATAGGCCTTCTCATGATCAATGAATACCATATGAAGGTCCCTCTTTGTTTCATGAAAGAGGGATTTTTCTTTTTCACTTTTCGCCAAGAAATTTTGAGTTAGACAAACTAGTGCTTGCGAACTATAAGCATTGGATAAAGGTTACTCTTAGATGTAATAAAGTACTAACTGAGCTATTGTTGCTCATTGAGATTTTTAGTTAGATGAAACTGACAGTATACTATTCTCTCCTATGAAATAGATGGATATCCTTCATAAAAAAAAAGATAGATGGATATCCAAAGGTCACAAGAGTAAATCAAAATTACTCATAAAAGAAAAGGTAACTAAAAAATCAAGCTAAAGTTTTCATGGTGGTCATAAAAACAGAGAAATTACATTGAACTGTGATATGCTCATTATGTTGAAAGTATTTTTATGTGATAAGATAGATATCTAAAGAACAGAGTAGGGTCAGCCACACTCTAAGAAGTGTGCACAGGCTGGCTAGAACACCTTGGTGATAAAGAAAAAGATTAAGGTGAAGGATGAACGACCAGATTGATTACAAGAACAACAACATACTAGTGTAATCCTGCAAGTGGGTCTAGGAAGGTAGGATGTATGCAAACTTTACCGTAACCTTTGTGGGGCAGAAAGGTTGTTTATGAAATATCCTCTTTTCAAAAGAGAAAATACGAGAGAGAGAGAATACGAAAGGAAGGAAGCCAGAAAAGGAACATGAAAAATGGATTCAAGGAAGGAAGAGAAAAAGGAACATGGACAATGGATTCAAGGAAGGAAGAGATGAAACACACAAAGAATGAATGCATGGAGAAATAATATGACCACACATATAGCAAGATACAAAGCAAATGAGATACACATTACATTATAAGAAGTTGTGCGAATACTAAACAATACTACTAGTATGAAGAACTGTAGAGGAGGCTAATCCTCTGCCTACTCGACTACTTACTAACCTTCTATCCAGTGTTTTTGATGGCGAAAGACGACAAGGCTCTGCCTTGCCACGCGGCGAGGCGCTCGCCTTTTTGAATTGAGGCGCGAATTTATACCAAAGTCTTAATATTATATATTATGTAATAATATTATATTATATGACCAGACGCCATTGAAATCACACTACTCATGGACAAATTAATATTGTATAATTATTATAAAACACAATTGTATTAATGAAGAAGCATTACAAATTATTTTTTCTTAAAAATTTAGGCAGAAACTCAGTTGGCACTTGGCACTCCACTACTCCAGTGAACTGAGTCGCGAAAACAAGTTACCAGGAAAAAGAGGAAGAAAACAGAGCAACTGGGTCGCTGAATCAGAGAAAACAATATGAAAGAAGAAGAGAAGAACTGAAGAAGGAAAAAAAAAGAAGCTACTAGGTCGCTGGAACTGGAGAAGAAGAGAGAAGAAATAAGAAAGAAGAAAAGAAGAAAGAAGAAGTTACCTGGAGAAGAAGTCGCGCTATGGAGATTGGAGAAAGAGTCGCGCAATGGAGAATTGAAGTTGCTGGCAGCAATGTTGAATGGAGAATTGAAGTCGCACGATAGGCTTTTCTAAATAAACCCTAGGAGGTCTTTTTTATTACTAAAATCAGGGTATTTTTTAAATAAAAATCAAAAGGCAGCTCCATAGGTGCCTCTCCTCGCCCCATCGCCTCTCACCTTTACTACGCCTTTCGTCGCCTTTCAGAACTGCGCCTCGCCACGGTAGTTATAGGCGACAGGGCCTCGTCTCGCCTTTCGCCATAGCGCCTTTGATAACACTGCTTCTATCTCAATCTTCAGCATCCATATATGTATCCCACATAAGACAGGATGATTTCCATTCATTTAAAATGTCAATTATAGAGCTCCCATAGGAATATCTCCAGCGGAGCATGAGTTCTTACTTTGTGTTCTATTCAGATATGCAGTTGAACTGCTTAAAATTGTATTTGTTCTCCATCTTTTCCATATGAAGTAATAAATTTATTGATTTGGGTTGTACACATCTCATACGCAAACAATATTGAAGAGTAGAGAATCTAATCAAAGATTCTCCTTTAGTTCGTCTCTAAAGAATGTCATCTTACTCTTGAAACAATTTAATTTTAAAATTCTCTTTTTTATCCTAAATTAAATGATTCTCAATCACACAAATATCTAAGAGTTATTTTAGACCACAAGTTTCAAAAGTCTTCCTTTTTCTCCTTTTTTTTTAAAATGAAGTAAGAGGTTTATTCAAAGACATCAAGTAGATGCAACATATAAGAGGGAGCTAATGAAGTTTACAAGGGAAATGACATCATTTACAGGGAAATAGTTCCTCCAACTATAACGATTTACCAGACTTTTAGATTTCAAAGAGCAGTTAGGAGTTGAACTCCCTTCAAAACATCTGTTGTTTCTCTCAATCCATGTTCTCCCAAGATATACAACCTGGTATCATTTGGCCGATTCTCTTGATGGATCTATCCACTTTCCGTAAGTTCCAAGTTTCGGCTCTTTCTTTCAGGGTAGATGGTGTTGATCAATTGATGCCAAAAACTGCAAGATAAAACGGAGGGAGTATGATTCTTTACAAGAGTACTTTATCATCTCGTGGAGACTTTCTTTTTGTTCTATAAGTAAGAAATATTAATAATAAAGATATATATGGAAATAATTTCTTGATTAGTCGTAAATTTATGAAGGTTTTTTCTTGTATTAATTAATTAATTTTTAAATCACCATATAAATTTCTTTAGCCACCATGAAAAAGATTTCTAGATAAACAACTCGTTTAGATACATCATCTTTTTTATTATGTCACAGATTTTCACGAATTTTAGGGTCTGTTTGGAAAGCCACTTGGTAATTGGAATTGGTGTAATTACTAGCATATTAATTACATACCCTATAATTCCGCACCCTGGTAATTCCACTGTCTTGTTTGTTTCCCAAAGTTTAAGTATTGCCAAGGTGTAATTACAGTGTAATTCCCATTGGTTTGGCTGGATGAATGTAATTACGTAGTTAAAAACTTAACAAATTAGATTTTAAATAAATAATATTATTACTTATTTTTTATTTTATTTCTAGGCTACACAACATCTAATTTATAATTATTATCAGAAATTAAAGAAAAATTCAATTCTTAGGATTTAATAAAAGAAAACACAAAGATTAAACACATAAAATAATTTATCAAAACATCAAAATATGAAAAAGAATTAAAAAAAATCTTACTTGAGAATGTTCAAACAATGTTGCGAGAAGTGAGAAGTGAAAATGTGCAATAAATAAAATAAAATGGAAAGGTCTGCCTTTTCATATTCCACATAAAAATATATTTAAAAAAGGTAGAAAGTTTAATGTATACTTACATCATGCAATCATACTTAATTTCACTCATATCAAGTAATTACTTGGTCTACCGAACATGCCAAAGTATTTAATTACACTCAATTACATGGGGGCTTTCCAGAGAGTTTTGTCACGACCGGCCCCACACGTGTAGGTATTGTCCGTTTTGGGGCGTTACGTATCGCCGTCCCTGCACTAACCCCACGTAGGGACTCAGCGTCCTCGCTGAGGTTTGCCTCACCACCGTACTAGCAGAGAGTCGGCTCTGATACCATCTGTCACGATCGGCCCCACACGTGTAGGTATTGTCCGCTT
>JAOTQR010033178.1:0-98956 GCA_025774065.1 Solanum ossicruentum | reverse complement strand
AAAAGATTATGATCTAACCATCCTATATCATCCGGGGAAGGCGAATGTTGTGGCTGATGCCTTGAGTAGGAAGACTTATAGCATGGGGAGTCTAGCCACCATTCGAGTGGAGGAGCGACCTTTGGCCAGGAACGTTCAGCGTCTAGCTAATAGCTTAGTCAGGTTGCAGCTTTCTGATAAGGGCGGTGTACTTGCTTTCCTAGAGGCGCCTTTTGGGGTAAAATCCAAGGGGACAAAATCATGAGGGGGACGGCGATACGTAACGCCCCAAAGCGGACAATACCTACACGTGTGAGGCCGGTCGTGTAACACTTCATATAGAATCTATTATAAACATAAGCTCATTTCATCATCATAACATCATTCATATCATATCTCATGCTTTGGACCTTCAATCTCACAAAGAACACTAGCCGGATATTTTATCAAATACTTGGAGGGTGTGTAATAGGGGTAAAAGACCATGCTATTTAGAGAAGAAATTATGTAAGAAAATATATTGCAAAATCATCAATCAACACCTTGCAATAACCCCAAGACATTCACATCAAAACACTTCAACAAATCCTATAATAGATCCAAGATATATAGCTCAATACATGGCAAAACAATCCCAACTTTACACAGCTTTAACATAGTGTGCAGTGAATTTCATAATAATCAAGACCCATTTGTAAATCAACTTTAAATCATGCAATTTGAGTAAAAAGAGGCTTGGGTATCATGGGTGAAAGGAACCCATGAAATGTAGCGAATAAAACAGGTAGTGCCTTGGGGCACCACCTCTACCCAATGGAACCACAGTTGCATTCCGGACTTTGCCATGGTTTCTTGGGAAATCTATCTTTTTGTGACCAAGATCCCCATAACCAAAACATTCATTAGAACACTTCAAACATGGGCCATTATAATCATTCCCACATCTAGGACACACATCAATAGGAGCCACACCACCAACACCATAGGGCCTAGGGAGGTCATAGACAAAACCCCTATTAGTAGCATGAGAAGGCCCTTAGCCTTAATAAAATCTTGTGCCCTTTTGGAACTTACCTCAAAATAGACCCTCTTGGCCTCATGGCCCCTCCTATTTCTCATCTTTTCTTCCTTTATTTGCTCGGCATAAGTTATCAGCCGAGACAAGTCCATGTCACCAATAAGCATGGTGGACAGGCACTATTCACTCACCAAGTCGGAGACCATCATCACAAATTTATTCATCCTAAATCTAGGATCGGCCACCAAATGAGGAGCATACTTTGAATGTTGATTAAATTTGATAGAATACTCCCTCACACTCATAGCAACTTGTTTCAAGTTCATAAAATTCACCAACTTTGCTTCTCTAAGCTCAAGTGGGGAAATCGATTAAGGAAGGCCAATTTGAACTCCTCCCAAAGCACTATATTACCAACCCCCTTCTCACCCTTCCATTACTCATACCATATTTGGGCTTATGATGCCAACTCCGCCTTTTCATTCAGTCCAGCACTCATGAGATTCAAGATTTTGTAGACCTCATCAATGAACTCTTGTGGATCTTTATCTACCTTTGACCCATGGAAAATTGGAGGATTCATTCTCATGCAGTCTCTTACCCTAGCTTCTGGGTAGTAGCATAAGGGGATTGGGCACTTGTTGGATTTGGTTTGCCACCACTTGGGCAAGCATAGTAAGAGCATCCCGGAGCTTATCATTGGTACGTTGCTACTTCGGAGTTTGGGCCCGTCTTCCTCTAATGTTTGGAATGATCTAGCATAGAAAAGAACAAACACTGGGAGAGAAACTTATTACAACTCTATAGAATGACTTAGAACATGAAGAAGGGAAACAATTCCTAAAACTCCCCATAGTCTCCTATTCATAGTCATGGCGCGCTTCACAATCATGAATAGGAATCTAATCCGCAGTGTGTTGGATTCCGAGGATCTATCAACCTAGGGCTCTAATACCAAGTTTTTCATGACCCAAGCCTAGGGCCTAGATGTGACATGGAGAATGGGGAACCCGAACGGGTCCCATTCAAGCCTCTTAACTTGTCATTACACATCATCAGTTGCAAAAGCATGTAAAAGAAAGGCATAAAGTAAGAATAAGGGGTAAAGGGCGAAGGGATAGTTTGCAACCATCATCATCAAGAGACAATGAGTCAAAGATCATACCATAGCTATATAACTTGACCAACAAACACCTCTAAATACATAGATAAGAATGGGGGACAAGACAAGGTAAATGGGCTCACCCACATAGTCAAAATAAACAATAAAGATGAATGTCTCAATACATAATAGAAGAATCACAGACCAAGGTCCCCAGAGTGGAGAACTCACCAATTAGCTTGAATAGCATCGACTAGCCACGTAGAGGAAGAGGATGATCAACTTGGGCACTGGTTACTACATGGTGATATCATGTTGGCATAAGCAACGCAACAAGGAATAGGCATCAGAATCAAAATATATAGCAATAGACAATAGGCATAATATAACAATATGGCATGCATAGCCAATGCTAAAGTAAAACATCTTTAAGAAACTCTTACTTATATAAGATATCATATGTGTAGAATAGACCAACTTAGATTTCTAAATATACAACCCTTTAGTAGGTTAGTGATGATGTCGCCCCATCACTTAGGTGGATGAGTACTAACCCTCATCTACGTTAGTGATAATGCTGCCCCATCAACTAGGTGGTTGAATGCTAACCCTTATCTCGGATGATGAGTACAAACACCCATATCGGTTAGTGATCATGTTGCCCCATTACCAAGTGGAGAGGTACTAACACTTCCCTCGGTTAATGAGTATAAACCCCATCTCGGTTATCCGTGTTCTTAGACCCCCTTGATCGGGCATGGTCTAATGCAACACTTATATAGAATCTATCATAAAAGTAAGCTTATTTCATCATCCTAAAACCATTCATATCATATCTCATGCTTTGGACCTTCAATCCAACAAGGAACCCTAGCCGGACATTTTATCAAACACTTGGGGATGTGTAATGGGGGTAAAAGACCATGCAATTTAGAGATACAATTATGCAAGAAAATCTGTAGTAAAACCATCAATCAACACATTAAAACTTCCCCAATACATTTAGATCAAAACCACTCATCAAATCCTACAATAGATCCAAGATTTATAGCTCAAAACATGACAAAACTGCCATAACTTTATATAGCTTTAACATAGTGCAGTGAATTTCATAATAATCAAGACCCATTTGTAAATCAACTTTAAATCATGAAATTTGTGTAAAAGAAGGCTTGGGTATCATGAGGGAAAGGAACCCATGAAAGAAACCCACATACCTTAGCTTGGAGATGAACTTGGTGAAGATTGGAGATGGAGACTTGAAGCTTGAAGAAGAACCTTGAAGGAGAACCTTAGCTTGTGATGAGGGATTGGGACTTGAGTTTGGGAAGTGAAAATGTGACTAAGTGTTTGAGTGAGTATTGGAAAATGTTTAGGGTAATATGAGGGTGAAATATGACTAAGTGTAGGTAAAAACACATATGGGAGTTCTTAGGCCCAAGACTTAAAGTCATGGATCGAAGCTGAAAAATAGTATCCCAAAATGCACAGGGGCACGCCTCTAGGGGGATGCGAAAACCCCTCTAGAAATTGCACTTTGGAATTTCATAATTGTTAAATCTTTACTCTTAAATTAGGGTTAGACCCTTTTCCATAAAATTTGGAACCCATGAACAAGAATCCGAAGTCAGATCTTTGAAATAACTAATGGATATTGAGATATATGAATATTAAAATATGAGGCATTTCAAGGCACGTTTTTGGACACTTTTTGGGGTCATTACATCTTAATTTGCAAAAATACCTATCTGATCTTGATTTGAAAAGTTAGTGGGGGTACCTGAGCCTAAATTGTGTAAGGTATGTGCCATTCGTTCTGTGTGTTGTTGTGTTATCTCGTAGATTGAGTTATCGCGTAAGCAACGATTTTAAGTTTAAGGTGTTGATGTGCTATCAAAATATAGCACATTTGATGCCTAAAACTTGATTTCATATGTTCTCAATGTGACATTTACGGTTTTTATTTGTTTTTGTGTTTTTTTAGAAGAAAAGTAGGTTGGCAAAATTTTGCGAAAATTTGTAAATTTTTCTAGTTTTTGAAGACACACGAGACCCTATACGAGTCGTAGATTAGTATACGAGTCATAGAGGTGGTCTCGGGAAGATTTCCAGTGTTAAAGAAAAAACTGAAGTTAAGCCACAGGAAACCTAGTTACGAGTCATAGATCATCCTACTAGCCGTGTTGGAAGGTTTCATAGAAATTTCTAGTGTTCTCTAGTATTGACCAAGTGCTACAGATATTGACTACGAAAAGGCAATACGAGTCATAGATCAGATTATGACTTATGAAGATTTTTCATAATAATAAAGTCTAAGATCCAAGAGCTTAATACAAAAACCTAATTATGACTAGTGACCCTTGTTGTGAGTCGTAACTGCAATTCATAGGGTGCACCGACAAATTCTTCTAATTATTTTAGGAACTTGTTTGTAAATATTATAAATACTAAATATTAAGTCATTAAGTAGAGTTTTCAGATTTTTTTCATAGAAAAGCTGAGGATCGAGTAGAGAGCAAGGAATTAGAGCATTTTTAGGATTTTAGTTTTGGTGACAAAATTTTGGAGAAGAGATTCACTTGTGGTTTCAAGTCACATTCCAATCTTGTGATTTTAAAATAAATTGGATTTTCTTGTTCTTCAATCTATTTGGGTAAATGGTTAACCATGTCTTCTCTATCCACTGTTTCTTTATTTGCCCAAAATATGAGTAGCTAAACACACAACTTAGGGTTGTGGGAACCATAAGAATCTAGCTGAGAAACCCCGAATTATTTGCAATTCTTAAAATGGGTATTTGCATATATTAATCATTTCTCTTCATTTTGAATGTTGTCTAGTGGTGGCCAACAATAGAACTCACCTAGTGTTACCTTCCTGATCCAGGTAGTAATGAATATAAAAAGAGAAATGATTAATGGGATGCGATGATGTGTTCTCATTTAATCAACCGAACTAGACCAAGGGGAAGTTAACTAGGACAATGGATAATGGTTAGTTGAGCACACTATGGAGATGAGCAAAGTCCCATAGTAATATTTGACCTTCACCTTTGACCAAAGGGTTGGAAGAACTTATATTACCATCCTGCATGCAATATTTTATTTCAGAATTGTGATATCCAGGGATGTTAAATTAGTGAATCACGAGGAACACAATACCCAAGTTGCTCTACATAATTGATTTGTTCCATTTTTATTAGTCTAGTTTAATTCCTTATCGATTATTGCAAACCTCCCCCCACCCCCATTTTGGGAATTGAGTTAGTTAATTCTTTAATTTTCTATTGGTGAATTAATTTGGAAACTCTTGAATTCCTTGTGGGATTCGACCCTAACTTTTGTTAGGTTTATTACTTTGATGATCATTTTGACTTCAAAACAAAGGTATATCTTGAGCGTCATCAGTTCATATAACCCCAAGTTATAAATTTAGCAACTCATGCTATGGGTAGATGAAGAAATCATGAATTGAAAACCATAATTAATCACTTACCCAATTGGATTGAAGAATAAGCAAACCCAAATTGTATTGGGAATCACAAGATTGAAAGATAATGAATCCACAAGTGTATTCTCCTTTCCAATATTTTTTCTCTAAGCGAAAAACCCAAAAAACATTCTCTGATATTATGTTCTCTAATGTCCTCTACTGAATAATGACCTAAATTTACTATTTATAGTATTTACAGAAAAGTCCCTAAAAAATAGAAAAATTGCTCGGTGACTTTCTATGACACGCAGTTACGAGTCGTAGAATCAAGTTTAGGGTCTCTTGTTCAGTATCTTGAATCTTGTACTGGACTTCAATAAATCAACTTTATGAGTTGTAGACTGATTTACGACTCATATTGTACTCTCGAAGACTTCACCTACAACATCTTGTCCTTCTCTGGAATTCTTGAAGAAACCTCTCTGTACGACTCATAGAGTGATCTACAACTCGTATACAGGTCCCATATGGTTGAACTTCAGACTTTTATTCTTCACTAGAAATCTTCACGAAACTACCTCTATGACTCATAGAAGGCTCTACGATTCGCAAAGGGACTCGTAAACCCCCCAAAACTAGAAAAGTCTGCAAAATTTCCCTAAAATCATGCCAACCTGCTTTCCTGCAAGACTAAGCACAAAAACACACAAAAACCATATATTTCACAGTGAAAACACACAAAATCCTATGTTTTAAGCATAAAATGTGTTGTATTTTGACAACACATCAGATGAATTCTCTAGAGTTCTATATGTCAAAGGCTGACGAAGATGCTCAAGAGTTTAATGATGAGCTCTCTAAGGTGTTGATTGTTATGAGGGTGACTTCTGAGGAGAAGGTTGAGTTTGCTGCTTATTAGTTGAAAGATGTGGCTAAGTTATGGTATACTTAATGGTGATAGAGAGGGTGTGTGGTGATGGAGTTGATTGGGAAGAGTTCAAATGTGTGTTTTTTGGATCGTTTCTTCCCTCTTGAATTGAAGGAAGCTATGATGATAAAAATCATCAACCTCAAATGGGGTGGCATAAGTGCGAGGGACAACGCCCTCAAGTTCACTAAGCTTTCAAAGTATGCTCCTATGCTAGTGGTTGACCCCGTGCATGAATGCACAAGTTCATTTCTAGTGTCTCTTATTTGGCTGTGAAGGAATGTCATATGTCTATGCTTATTCAGGATATGGACATCTCCAGGCTCATGACATATGTTGAACAAATTGAACAAAAAAAAGCTTAAGGAGAAGAGGGTGCATAATTCTTAGAGGGCCCATTATGATGGTAGGGTCTCCAACTCCAAGGGTGGTTGTTATGGTTACTTCCAACAAGACCAAGGTTCTATTTCAAGGGTAGCCAATGCTAGGGTTCCACCTCTTAAAGCTTCGATTAGTGGTGGGGCCATTATTTTCCCAGTGTGACAAGTGTGGAAAGAATCATATGGATGCTTGTTGGAAAGAGTTGGGTGCATGTTATGGGTGTGATGATAAGAACCACAAGGTTACTAATTGTCCTAAATTTTCTTTGAAGTTTTCCCAAGGTGATGAAGGCCAGTAGAGAGCTTCTCAATGTGGTGCCCCATGCACAACAGGTTCTATGCTTTATATGATCGTCAGGAAGTTGAGGAGACTTTGGATGCTGTGACAGGTATCTTAAAAGTCTTTGATTTTAATACTTATGATTTTCTTGATTTGAATGCAATTAATTTATCTTTTATGACTCCTCTTTTGGCTGTTAAGTTTTGTTTGAGCCCTAAAATTCTAAGCGAGCCCTTTTTGGTTTATGCTCTCATGGGTGAGTCTATTGTTTCATGAAGAGTCTATCAGGTTTTTCCTTCTCTGTTTTTCATAAAGTCCTATCGTGTGATCTTGTGGAACTTGAGATGTTTGATTTTGATGTTATTCTTCGGATGGATTGGTTGCATGCTTCATATGCCTCTATAGGTTGTAGAATCTGGAAGGTCAAGTTCTAATTTTCAAATGAGCCTATTCTTAAATAGAAGGGTGGTGACTTCATTATTGAAGGTCAATTTATTTCTAACCATAAGGCCTAAAAAATGATTTCTAAGGGGTGTCTTTATCATATTGTGAGGGTTAAAGATATGGAATCTGAGTCAGCTACTCTTGAATAAGTTCCGATGGTGAATGAGTTTCCAGATTGTTTTCCCAAAGATTTTCCCGATATTCCTCCTGAAAGGGAAATAGACTTTGGCATAGATCTTCTCCTAGATGCTCAACCTATATCTATTCCTCCTTATCGTATGGTACTAAATGAGTTGAAGGTGTTGAAAGATCAATTGAAAGGCTTGTTGGAGAAAGGCTTCATTAAGCCAAGTATATAGTCATACGGTTCTGCGATGTTATTTGAAAGAAAGAAAGATGGGCCTCTTCATATGTGCATTCATTATAGATTGCTGAATAAAATTACCATCTAGAATACATACCTGTAGCCAAGGATCAACTTTTTTTATCAACTTCAAGGAGCCAGCCATTTCTCAAAGGTTGACCTCCGTTTTTATTATCATCAATTGAAAGTTAGGGAGTGTGACATTCCTAAGATGAATTTTCATACTAGATATGGGCACTTTGAATTTGTGGTGATGTCGTTTAGTTTGAACAATACTCTGGCCATGTTTATGTACCTTATAAATTGGGTGTTCAAGCCATTTCTTGATAGTTTTGTGGTTGTCTTCATCGATGATATCCTTATTTACTCCCAAAGTGAGCGGAAGCCTATGAATCATTCGAGATTGGTTTTTTTAGGATTTGAGGGAGAAGCAATTGTATGCTAAGTTTAGCAAATGTGAATTTTGGTTGGATGAGGTAGCTTTTCTTGGGCATGTGGTATAAGGTGATGCTATGATAATTTATCCAAAGAAGATTGCGGCTGTGAAGAATTAGCCTAGACCATTGACTCCTTTGAATATTCAAAGATTTATTAGGTTGGTTGGTTATTATAGAAGGTTTATTGAAGGTTTCTTATCTATTTCATCTCCATTGACCAAGTTAACTCAAAAGAAGGACAAGTTTGTATGGTATGTGAGAAAAGTTTTCAGACTTTGAAAGATCGGCTTACATCAGCTCCTATTTTGACTTTAGCAGATGACTTAGATGGGTTTGTTTTATATTATGACTCTTCTTAGATTGGGTTTGGTTGGGTTGTATGCTTATGTAACTAGTAAGGTGAAAGCTTATGCACCAATGCAATTGAAGGTACATAAGCATAATTACCCGACTCATGATCTTGGGTTAGCAATTGTTGTGCTTACTTTGAAGATTTGGGAACAATATTTATATGGAGTTCATGTTGTTGTTTTCACCGATCACAAGAGTTTGCAATACATGTTCACCAAAGGGATGTTAACTTGAGGCAACAGAGATGGTTGGAACTCCTTAAGGACTATGACATGAGTGTACAATATCATCCCAGCAACGCGAATGTTGTAGCCGACGCTCTTAGTAGAATATCTTTGTGAAGCATAGCTGATGTTGCTGAAGGAAGAAATAGTTGGAAAAAGATGTTCACCATTTGGCTAGATTAGGTGTTAGGTTGGCTGATTCTATTAATAGTGGTATTTATGTTTAGAATGGAGACGAATCTTCTGTGGTTGTTGATATAAAGGCTAAGTAAGAATTAGACCCATCATTGGTTGAGTTGACAAAGTTGGTTACTGAAAAGAAGATAGAGGTTTTCCTTCGGTATCAAGATTAGTTGTGTGCTCTGAACATGGATGATCTTAGAAAGCTAATCATGAGTAAAGCCCATAACTCTCATTATTCTATTCACCCGAGATCTACCAAAATATATCAGGATTTGAGGGAAGTGTATTGGTGGCATGGTATGAAGAGAGATATAACCAACTTTGTATCCGAATGTGCTAATTATCAACAGGTGAAAGTAGAGCACCAAAGGCCTAGAGGTTTGGCTTAAGATATTGAGATTCCTACTTAGAAGTGCAAAGATGTGAACCTGGACTTTATGGTTGGTTTTCCTCGCACCCAAAAGTAATTCGATCCAATGGGTTATTGTTGATCGGATGGTTAAATCATCTTATTTCCTACTGGTCCAGTAGACTTCCTTTAGTGTCGAAGATTATGAAAGGTTGTATATCAAAGAGTTGGTGAGGTTGCATGGTGTTCCTAAGTATGTCATATCGTATCGTGGCACCCAAGTTACTTCTCACTTTTGGAGATCATTTCAAAGAGGACTTGGCGCCAAGGTGAAGTTAAGTACTGCATTTCATCCTCAAATCGATGGATAAGTCAAAAGGACACTTCAAACCTTAGAGTACATGTTGATAGCTTGTGTGTTGGAATTTAAGGGTAATTAGGATGATCATCTACCACTCATCGCGTTTGCTTATAACAATAGCTTTCATCCAAGCATTGGTATGGCACTGTTTGAAGTTTTGTATGGTAGAAGATATAGATTTCTGGTAAGGTGGTTTGAGTTGGAAGAGATGGCCTTGATTGTCCTAGATTTGGTGTTAGGCTATGGAGAAGGTGAAGTTGATTAGGGAGATCTTGAAAATGGTTCAAAGTCATCAAAAGTCTTATTTGGAGGTTAGAAAGAGGGATTCCAAATTTCTTGTGTATGATTAGGTGTATATGAAGATGTCACCCATGAAGGGTGTGTTCCATTTTTGTAAGAAGGGCAAGTTAAGTCCTTGGTATATAGGTCCTTATGAGATTGTTGAGCATATTGGGAATGTGGTTTATAGATTGGATTTGCCTTTGGATTTGAATTCTATTCACCCAGTTTTCCATGTGTATGTTGAGAAAGTTTACTGTTGATCCTAGTACCATTGTGCCTTTGGAAGGTGTTGAGCTTGAGGAGACCTTGTCTTTTGAGAAAGTCCCAGTTAAGATCGTTGATAGGCAAGTGAAGTGGTTTCGAAATAAGGATGTGGCTTCGGTTAAGGTGCTTTAGAGAAATCAACATGTAGAGATTGCTACATGGGAGATGGAGTTGGACATGATGAAACAATATCCCATCTTTTCTAATCTACTCAAGCATAAGGTATTAAGTTCCTCCTCTTTCAAGTGGTCCTAGTTTTTCACTCTTGAGTTTCATGACATGACACGCATAATGTGCACAAAAATGATTTTAAAAAGTGTTGAATGACTTAAAGATGTTTTGATATGAGTTTTAACGACTTTGCGACTTTCAAGTGATGAAATATGCATTTTATCTTGTGGTTGGATGTTTCATGTTTAAGTCAAGCCTTGTTGTAGCAGATTCGTGGATGAATGTTCTCAAGGGGGAGATTATGTTAGGAACCAAACTTTCTATGACCTTAATGGTGCTTGGATTTGGTTTCGGAAAGTTTATTGACCAAAGTAACACCTTATGGACACCACCACGGGCCGTGTGGACGAGCCTTGAGGTGACCTTTGTCCTCGTGTGTAGAGTGTTGGCCTTAACTTTGGAGTTCAAGAGTAGGGTTCACACCACATGAACCCTACACATTCTATGTGGCACTTTATGGATTGTGTGGTGGCTTGTGTGATGTAACCATGGCCTTGAAAACCACATTTTAGCTAAGGCTTATCACGCATGAACATCTCACAGACTTTTTACCCCTTTGTGGTCTATATGGGCCTCTATATAGGAGTCTGTGTGAAAATTTTCTAAGTATGGAATCACTATCTCAGAATATTATCAATGAGAATTTTCCTAAGTGTGGCTTCGTGGAAGGACATACGTCCGTGTGCCTTTGTATGGACTGTGTGATCCTTGTATGGGACATTTGGCAAGGTTTTAACCTCTCTTTCATTAATGACATTCTTGAATTTTTTGCTACTCTTAAGGGTCATTTGTGACTTTTATGCTATCATAGGACATTCAAATGACCTACACTCTTCTTCTCTCATTCAAATTCATTCAACACTTAGAATCTATTCAAGCTCACTCTTAAGAACTCCTCACAAGAACTGCAGTGAAGGCTTAACATGGGGATTAAAGAAAGATTCTCTTCTTTATCAAATTTTTCTTATTTCTTCTTGGTGAACTAAGGTATGTAGGATTGATTCATGGTCCCTTTCAACCATGAAAACCCAAACTCTTTTACTTTAATTTTCATGAAATTAAGCTTACTACACTTATGGATTTTTATCATTATTGTGTATGTGATTCAATTAAGATATGGGTGATGTACTGCTAAAACACAACACTTTTGATGCTTAAAACTTGGAATTTTATCAGTTCTGAATGCAACATTAGTGGGTTCTATGTTTTTTTGTGTTTATATTTGCAAGATTAAGGGTTGGCCATGATTTTGGGGAAAATTGCAGAAGCGGCTGATTTTTGTTGTTATATGAGACCCTCTATGGGTCGTAGATCATTCTACGGACCTTAGGTAGGTTTCGTGAAGATTTCTAGTGAGGCGTTGTTTTCTGATGTTTATTGTAAGAACATGCAGACGAGCCATAGAAGAGTTTAAAAGTTGTAGAAGAGGATTTGTGCCCTGATGATTAGAGAAATGGACTTGCAAGAATGTCATCAAACAAAACCCCCTTTATGGACCGTAAGTCGCTTTATGAGTCGTAGAGGGATGTCGTAGAGTTGAAGTCCAAAATTCTGGCAACTGAGTACTAGAACCCGATTATGGGCCATAGAAGTCAATATGGGTCGTAAAGTACCTTTTGTATGGCGTACCGACCAGTTCTCCTATTTTTTTAGGATTTGGATTCTAATTATTATAAACAAGTTTTTAAGTTATTTTTTAGAAGTTTTCACCTAGCACTTAGAGAACTCAATATTCTGAGAGAGAAAATTGTAAGATCATATTAGAGAGTCGTTGAGAACACTTGAGGTTTAATTCAATCTTTAAGCTTGTGATTCTTATTGAAGTTGGATTGCTTGTTCTTAATTCTACTATGTACTGTTTAATTATGTCTTCTCAATTCATAATTTATGCATCTACACATAGCATGAGTAGCTAAATCCACAACTAGGGTTGTGGGAACCATAAAGGACTAACAAAGTAAAACTGGACAAGTCATAATTCCTGGAAGGAGTATATGCATGTATTAATTATCTCTCTTTGTTTTGCATGTCTTCCAGTGGTGGCCAACATGAGAACTCTCCTAGTGTTACTGACTATACCAATATAGTAATAAATAGGAAAAGAGATTAATTAACAATATTCGTTTGATGTGTTCTCGTCTAATCAACCAAACTAGGCCAAGGGGAGGTTGTACTGGGACTAATAGTTAATGACTAGTAATGCACAATATGGAGATGGGCCAAGTCATATAGTGAAATTCACCTCTCACCTTTTACCAAAGGACTTGGTGAACATAAATTATTGTCCTACATTCTATACACTAGAAAAGAATTAGATTATCTGATGATACTGAGTTAGGGAATCATGGGAAACACAATACACTAGTTTCTCTACATTATTGACTTCTCTCTTGTGATAGTTTAATTTCATTTCTCATTAATTGTTGTAAACCCCCGTTTGGGGAAGTAAGTTAGTTAACTATTCAAACTATATATTGGTGAATTCTCTTTAGTCTACATATTCCCTGTGGATTTGATCCTAACATTGGTTAGTTTATATATCTTGACAATGACCGTTTTATCCTCTAAAAATGAGGTGTAACTTGGGCGACATCGAGATTTTGGCACCCTTGCCGGGGAATATGGCTAGACTTAGTGAATTCATTTGTAATTCGAGTGTTAATCCATAGTTCTTTTATTTTAATTTTGTTTGTTATTTTTGTTCTTTTTGAGGGTGTAGGTGTAGTGTATGCCCCACACTCAGAGTCAAGGCAATCCCTTAACTCTGGTTTATCCAGAGATCCATAGAATGTTAAGAAGAATGGCTCAACACAAAGCCAATAATGTGGCTAATGCAGCTCTGAACAGGAATAACAATGAGAACCCACCTCCATTGAAGGATATTGCTCCATAGCCTCAGGATTTCAATGCCAATGCTTACTACTGGAAATCTGTATAGGTTGAATCCTATGGCTGTGGAGATGACTGGAACTATTTTGTTTCCACCAGTATCGGTAGACATAAAGTTCATAGTTTCGAGTGGGTTACTTCAAATGTTATAGAACCATGGGCTATTTGTGGACTTACCATTAGAGGATCCTCATAGCCACCTACACAATATGGAGTATGTCTGTAAGAGTGTGATGGGATGCTGCGGGACTTCTTGTCTTCCCAATGTCTCTTATCGACAATGTAGCATTATAGCTATCTAAGCTCCTACAGAGTTCGATCACTTGTTGGGCAGACTTGCAGAAGGAATTTTTGGAGTGGTACTTCCCCAGATAGAAGATGCTCAAGTTGAAGGACTAGATTAACAATTTCAAGAAACTTCATAGTGAATAAATCAGTACTACTTGGGAGCGGTTCAGAAAATGTCTGAGGAGCATCCCTGACCACAAAATAGTTGATGACTCCTTGGTGGAGATCTTCTACCATGCCCTTGATGAGAACAGTAAGTCCTATGCTGGCACTATGATGGGGGGCATGTTTCTAGACTAGCCATTTGCAAGGATTGCAGAGCTAATGGAAAGAGTGATCAAGACAAATCGTGAATAGGTGCAGCGAGATAGAGCATCCACTAAGAGTTCATGTGCTGGTAGTGTGTGTCCATAGCAAGCCAGAATTAATAAATAGATTTGTAGCAGCTTGCTCAGATTCACAATAGTATGGAGGTGATAATGAAGCGGAGCCAATAGAGAGTAAATGCAGTGGTTCATGAACTTGCACATGCACCCATGTATGAGGGGCCATACTATGATGAGGATGCATATTTTGTTGCTGACCGGACACACGGATTTTAGACAAACACCATCAATACTATTAGCACCAATATCTAGGAAACTAAGGTCGGAACTTTGCCAGAGATCAATCTTATAGGGAAAACCGCAGAGGGTACTATGATAGGAACAGGTGTCCAAAGAGAGATACAGATTAGGGTCAAAGAGAGGGCTTCAGAAATGGTCCTTATGTGCCACCATGCAACCGCGATACAGGAGGAAGCAGTTCCATAATTGAGGAGATGTTTGATCTCCTATTGAAGAAAGTTGAGTCACATGATACGACTCTAAGGGGCATAAAATCAAATATCTCTATTATCAATTAGAAAATAGAGTCTTACTCTGTGGCTATCAAATAGTTGAAGCAACAGTTCGGTCAAGTGTCAACTCATCTTAATCAACATCATAGGGGTACACTACCTAGCAACAGAGTGCAAAATCGTAAAAATAAATAGCAATGTATGGTGGTTACTACTCGGGGAAGCAAGAGCACCACTGATCCTCCTATCCGATTGATGCAGAAGATGCTCGAGAGGAGATGAATGCAACCAAGGATGCAGATGAAGGAGATAATCATTGCGAGGATGTGGTGAGTGAATCAACTGACATGCCACAGAGGTTGAAGCCTATTCCTAGGACTCCTACTCTCTTCCCTCAAAGAATCAAAAAGTGGGAGGAGGAAGGCAAATTCAAGCACTTTCTCTCTAAGTTGAAGTATCTCTCCATCAACGCCCCTCTCATTGAGGCATTGGAGAATATGCCTAGGTATGCAAAGTACATGAAGGACATAGTCAATAAAAAGCGCTCTGTGAGTAAGGAGCTCTCCCAAGAGCTTCAACATTGCAGTGCTATTGCTACAAGGTACTTGGTTTAGAAGCAAGAAGATCCAGGTGCTTTCACCATACCCTGTCACTATTGGAGAGGTGGAGTTTGCAAGGGAACTATGTGATCTAGGTGCCAACTTTAATCTGATATCCGTTGCAGTCTACAAGAAGATTGGATTGGAAGTCCCTACCCAAACGTATGAGGTTGTTGATAGTGGATCGTACGGTGGAGAAGCCTGTGGGGATACTATACGATGGGATGGTAAAAGATAAAAAGTTCATATTCCCTGCAGATTTTGTAATCCTTGATTGTGAAGTTGACTTTGACGCTCTATCATCTTGGGAAGACAATTCCTAGCCACTGAGTGAGCACTAGTGGATATGGAAGTCGATCAACTCAGGTTTAGATTAAATGATGAAGAAGTCATCTTCAATATCTGTCAGTCCGTGAAGCGCCTTGATGATTTGAACAATGAAGTATGGGCAATTGGTGAAGTCTTAGTAATCAATTTGTCCAAGTCATACTAGGATAATAAATTAGGTGCTACTTGGGAGGCAACCCAAGGTTTTTGATATAATAGTGTAGTTATAGGGCTACTTTCAGTTTTAAGATTCATAGGTAGTTTATTTTCTTGTGTTTTGATTGTAATTTTGGATATTCGGTTGCTTGCATATAAGGTAACAATGTATTTCATGAAGAGTATGTGGGTTCAGGACTAAGTCAGGTTGTTTGGGTTAGAAGAGAATTAGATAAGTCTCTACGACTGGGTTTATGGGCCATGAAACACTTTAAGATCCATATCCCATCTCGTAGATATTTCCAATAAGAAAAAAATTATGCACTCCGGTCCCCAACCAATTTTACGATCCACATATTAAACTACAGGTCGTGAATGGGGCTCGTGAATAGATCAAACTACGGCTCATGAATGGACCCCGGGTAAGTTTCTTGAATATTTTTCCAAGTGTTGAGCTCTCTACGACCAACTCTACTGGCCATAAAATACTTTACAACTCGTAAACTAGTCCTTGAAACCTAGTCCTTGAATAAAGGGTTTGGGTATTCTATGAAACCATGATTTACGAGCCATAAAATACTCTACGGCCCATAATCAGGGTTTCGTAGAGTCTAGGTCCATTAACTTTCAGTTGACCCGATCAATATATAAATAGAGGGGTCAAATTATTTTGACCCCATTCATGACCTAAATTACCAAATTAACCCAACCAAACCCCCCTTTCGTGTTTCGAATCACCATCGGCCACCGTGTGCTCATTTTTTAGTAAGATTCCGATAACCTAGGGTTTCAAGCCTAAGTCACCATATTCATTTTCTTCACTTCAATCCTAAATCTTGGTAAGTTTTTCATTGAACTAAAACCTTTAATTTGATTATCTTGAATGATTGAGTTGAAAATCAAGTAGGGAATGGTGTCCAGATATAAAAACCATGTGCAAATTTAATTTGTGTGAATTGAAATTAGGTTTCCCATGTTTAAATTATTGACTAAGTCCGGAATTGGGCACTAAATTAGGTGCATGATTTTATTGAAACCAACCATAGGTGGTTGGAATTGTAGGATTATTCATGCTTAATTACTTTCAATGGGGTATATGTGTATGGATCATGTTAGGGGGTAATGGTTGTGGTGTGCAAATCATGTAGGTGCATGTGTTTTGCTTTGATGCTAGTAGCTGTGTGTTAAAAAAGTCATTTGGGGTCCGTGATAGGCTTAAAAACTCAGGTGACTAAGTTTTCTAGTTCACGAGTGGCTTTTACGACCTATAGAGTAATCCACGAGTCATAATTGCCCCTCATGCAAGATTCCAAAAACTTGATGTTTTTGATGTCTATCAGATGAGTTCTTCTATGAACGAACACTTTACGGCTCAAAGATATATCTCGTAGATCCCTGCCTAGAATTAATTACTCACTGGAAATCTCTATGATCCAATCTACAACTCATAAACCACTTTATGAGTTGTACCTGGTCACGTACACTTTTCCAATAACAAAACTTGCCTACATCACTACTTTACAAATCTCTTTACGGCTCGTAGTATCTACTACTGCATGTAAAGATGCTTTCGTAAGACCCTGCTGCAACCTAACTTAGATAACTTTTGCATCCTAATACTTGATTTGTGGGGTAAACCAAGGTGTGTATGTGTTCGTATTTTAGGTACTATGGCCCTAAAAGCCAAACATGATTAGATCCATACCCTAAAGAGTAGGCTCAGAGATGAGCCTTTGGATAATGAGCAGGCCTCTCAGTCGAGTGGTTCACTAGAGGTTTTAGATGTCAGCTCGGATCTAGAGGCGGATAGACCACAGAGCAGAGTCGCTGCCAGATCTGGGCAGAGTCAGGCTCTTCTTGCTCGTATAACCCAATCCAGGAGGGAGGCAGTGATAAGAGCAGTTTACCACAGCTGACTTCATCTACAGAGGAGTCTATCTCTAAAGGAGGTTTTAAGGATGGATCAGAGACGGAGTCTTCTACATTTCCTCATTCATCACCTGATGCCCTCAATAGTAGGTGGTGCATTGAGGGCATGCAAAACATCTATGCCAAGGACGTGCTACAGATAGAGCGAGGCAAGCCAGCCTGCTCCATTTCTGAGGAGCCTAGAGTTATTATCGACAGATTTAACTATGTCCCCTTTCTCCAGGACACGATGGTTAAATACGGGCTTCAATGGTTAGCCAAATCTCTTGGATGGTAATCCCCGATTATTGTGAGGGAGTTTTATGCCTCTTCTACAGCCACCATCCAGATATCTCTTCCCAAGGGGAAGAAAGCCCTCGCTCAGCCCAGACTGACCAAGACGAGAGTGAGGGCTGACAGGTTGATATATCAGAGACCACCATCCACAGTAGTGTTTGACTATACATGGGGCAGATGAGGAACCTTGTTGTGATGAAAGATCCTGAGTGACGAGCCATTTTGATGAGATGGGCAGTTGGGTATATTGTTGAGTAGGGTCAGGAACCTACATGGGTCGCCATCTACTCGGAGCCTATTTTCAAGGCTTCACTTAGTTTCCCCACCAAATTTTGGTGGGCAATTGTTTGTTCACACATCTGGCCGGCACTTGTTGATTATACTCTGATGCCAGTGGGTGCAGTTTTCTTTTCCAGCATTTTAGATAGCTATGATATTGACTGTGACTTTCTCATCATCGAGTAGATTTATGAGGTCGCACTGAAGAGGTCCACCTCCATCCTATACCCGTGCTTAATCTACAGGCTCTATCTAGAGTTAAGGATAGAGATACTATACCAGCTTGACTAGTTGATCGAGGCCCAACGCACATTAGAGCCTAACGTAATCAAGGCTAAAGAGAACTTGACTGAACTCCAGCTAGCATAGCCTCTACATATGCCTGAGATGTTCTCCTAGCACCACCACCTGAGGGCTCAAAGACTGCCACTACAACAACTTTTGCTTCTGATGAGAGGCCCCTACAAACTGAAGCAGCTAAGGTAAGAGGTGCTGGCCCCTCTGGATAGAGTACTACTGCTAAGCAAACCACCCCGTAAGGGGAGGGTGGCAAGACTCAGCCATAGACTACGCTTATGCACCCAAGTATATTTTTTGACCCCTTATATGATATTTTGTTTTGATTTTGTGCATTGGAGACAATGCACATCTTTTCGATGGGGTTGTAGTTATGGGCCTCAGCAAAGTCTGAGTAGCTTGGGACAATAACAACTCTAATTTTTTATCTAGGGTTCTCATGCCTGTGTTCTTCTCCTTGTGGATGTTTAATTTCTATTGAACCGGCACGTTTAGGATGTTTATATAGTATGTGTAGCATATACTACCAATATTTGTGGCATATAACATGTTTTTTCTGTTTTGTTTAGAAAAATGATACCTACCAAAAATTTATTTAGTAGTTAGATAGCAACCATGCATATTTAGGTGTGTGACAATGTTTATTCTGATAAATGAGGGTATATTGAGAGAAAAAGCATGATCGAAGTGTTGTTGATAATGTATGAAGTGCTATGTGAGTGTGAGTTTAACTTTATAGATTCATGTGTTTTGTGCTAATTGAAAACTCGACATGTTACTCTAAGTTAGATTGTAGATTAATTGGATTAGTAAAGGATCTTAGGCCATTGTTCTTAATAGTCCACTTTAGCCAAAAATGACCAACCAAAGCTATGAGATATCCCTTGTTCCTAATGTTTGAGCCTAACATGTACCTATTCTCTGAAACACCTGATTAACCTAGCCTTGTTAGTTGTAAAATCCTAAAATTGGCCCTGGTCTTTCCTTGAACATTGTGCACCTTGACTGAGGCAAAAAACCTAAGTTGATGGTGGCTGCCAAAAGTGGCCCTACTTCTGAGGATAGATATTGTGCACCTCAACACAGGCTAAAAGCCTAAGTAGAGGGTGGCTGGTATAAGGGAAAAACAAAAATAAAGGGGTGAGTTAGTGATACAGAGAAAAAAGGGAAAATTGTACTTGGTGGAAGAAAAATAAGTGATGCCTTAGTTGTAAGATAAAAGGCAAATGAAGTGTAGAAACAAAAAAAAGCCTATAAATGAAAAGAAAGCACCCAGAAAAGCTTGAAATAAGAAAAAAGGGAGAATATGGAGAGATTAATAGAGTTGGTATGAAAAAAGTGTAGAAAAATGCAGTGTCAAGGAGGGCCTTTAGACACTATTTTACCATAACATCATACCAAAGTCCCCTGAGCCTATGTTACAAGCCTAGAAAGTCCTAAAGTAATCCTACTCTAGTTTCTTGAAGGTCTGGGTCATGAGTATAGGGGCAAGCCTATGGTACTAGACATTATACATGAATATCTGTTGTGAGAGTGAGTGATTTTGCATAGTCCCAAGGTTAAAACATGAAAATATCATTGAGTGCCAAATGTTGGGCTTTTTTCTGTGAGGGTACTTGTATTGCATTGTTAATAATAGACTTGCGCAGTGATTGTGGATTGTTGATAATACCTTGCTTGTCATAGTTGTTTTGTCACATGCATCGAGTTGTATTGGTTTGCTAGATAGCTATTTGATTATGTTTTGGAAAGTTGGTGTGGAGGTTTGAGTCTAAGATTTAAGTGATGTATGCCACTGAATTGAGGTCTGTATGTTATTGTATTATCTATTTAGATTGAGTCTATCGCTTAAGGACAAGTAATAATTATAAGTTGATGGTGTTGACGTACTACTAAAATACAACCCTTTTGATGCTTAAAACTTGAAATTTTGTGTGTTCTCAATGTGATGTTAGTGGGTTTTATGTGTTTTTGTGTTTATATGTTGCAGGATTACAGGTTGGCCATGATTTAGGGGAAAATTGCATAAATTGCTGGTTTTTATTGTTATACAAGACCCTTTATAGGTCGTAGATCATTCTATGGGTCTTAGGAATGTTTCGTGAAGATTTCTAGTGATAGGGATATTTTCTGAAGTTTATTTTACAAATATGCAGACGAGCCATAGGGAGTTTACGAGTCGTAGATGATAATTCATGCACCGAGGATCAGAGAATTTGACTTGCATGAATGTCATCAGATGAAACCCGTTTACGGGTCATAAGTTACTTTACTTGTCATAGAGGGTTGTCGTAGAGTTGAAGTCCAAAATTTCAGCAGTTGAGCATGAGACCCCAATTACGGGCTCTGAAACTCAACATGGATCGTAAAGTACCTTTCATATGGCGTGCCAACCAATTCTCCTATTTTATTAGGACTTGAATTTTAATTATTATAAAGAGGTTTATAGGTTATTTTTCAGAAGTTTTCACCTAGCACTCAGAGAACTCAATATTTTGAGAGAGAAAATTGTAAGATCATATTGGAGAGTCTTTGAGAACAATTGTGGTTTAATCCAATCTTTAAGATTGTCATTCTTATTGAAATTGAATTTCTTGTTCTTAATTATACAGTGTAAGTGTTTAATTATGTCTTCTCAATTCATAATTTCTACATCTACACATACCATGAATAGCTAAAATCCACAACTAGAGTTGTGAGAATCATGAAGAACCAATAAAGTAAAATCAGATAATTCATAATTCTTGGATGGTGTATATGTATATATTAATTAACTGTCTTTGCTTTGCATGTTTTGTAATGGTGGTCAACATTAGAACCCACCTAGTGTCAATGACTGGACCAAGGTAGTAATAAATAGGAAAATAGAATTAATAGGATTCGATTGATGTGTTCTCATCTTATCAACCAAACTACGCCAAGGGGAAGTTGTACTGGGACTAATAGGTAATTGTTAGTCATGCACACTATGGAGATGGGCCAAGTCGCATAGTGAAATTCACCTCTCACCTTTGACCAAAGGGCTTGGTGAACATAAATTACTGTCCTACATGCTATACACTAGAAAAGAATTAGGTTATCCAGTGATTCTGAGTTGGGGAATCATGAGAACCACAATACCCTAGTTTCTCTACATTACTAACTTCTCTCTTGTGATAGTTAGTTTAGTTTTATTACTCTTTGATTATTGCAAACTCCCCGTCCCTTTAGGGAATTAAGTTAGTTAACTATTCAAGTTGCGTATTGGTGAATTCTCTTGAGTCTACGTAATCCCTGTGGGTTCAACACTAACTTTTCTTAGGTTATGTATCTTGACTATGACCGCATTATATTCTAAAAGAAGGTGTAACTTTGGAAACATCAAGATTTCCGTGCTATTACCAGGGAATACGGCTAGACTTAGTGAATTCATTAGTAATTCGAGTGATAATCCTTAGTTCCCTTATTTTACTTTTGTTTGTTATTTTTGTTCTTTAATTTTTAGGGTGTAGGTGTAGGGTATGCCTATCACTCGGAGTCAAAGCAATCTCTTAACTCTATTTGATCCAGAGATCCACAGAACGTTGAGAAAAATGACTTAAGGCAATGCCAATAACGCGGCCAATATAGCTCTGAACAGGAATAACAAGGAGAATGCTAAGAATAAGAACCCATCTCCGTTGGAGGATATTGCCCCATAGCCTCAAGATTTCAATGCCGACCCTTACCAGTGGAATCAGTACATGTTTAATCCTATGGCTATGGAGGTGATTGGAGCTATTATGTTGCCACCACTACCGATGAACACAAAGTTCACAGTCTCGAGAGGTTACTTTAGATGCTACAGAACCGTGGGCTATTTGTGGGCTTACCGTCAGAGGATCCACATAGCTACCTACACAATGTGGTATTTTTCTGCAAGAGTATGATGGGGACACTTTTATAATATTAAACTTATGTTTGATATAATGCCACGAACAGCTATATGAATTTTAGGATGATTTTCATGATACCCAAATTAAGGGTTTTACCATGATAATGATGGGTTGTTTTGAATGGTTTCTAAATGATTATGTCCGACTTCCTCCATGTCCTATACTCCTAAATTGCATAATTTTAAGCTCACATACATATACCTACCATGTTTTGATTAAAGTTTTATGACAAGATCCTTATGTTCATGAAAGGTTTATTGCAAGATATGCAAGTCATGAATGTTTAAGGGATAATAAAAATGTTATGAAATAATGAGAATGTTATGAAAGTTATGAAAGATATGCAGCTACGATACTATGATGTTATGTTTTTCATGACCTACTCTTATGATGACAATACTAATTATGAAGATGAGTATGATATGACTATGAATATGATTTAAGTATTCTATGGAATGTAGACTTAGATCTGATAGGACCTTGGTATAATTTCACTATCCTTTAACTATGTTCCCATCATAGATTTATGATTTGCATATTGCATGATTCACCAAAAAAGGTGGAGTTCCTGTAAGGAACTTGCACACTAATAACAAAAAAGGGTGTACATTTTGTAAGGCTCTTATCATATATTAACCAAAAAGAGTGAAGTTTTGGAAGACATTTATAAAAGGACACTCTGAAATGGGTAAAGTCCTCATAAGGCATTTGAAAAGAACTCTCTGAAATAGTTGAGGTTCCCTTAAGAGGAGGCTATTCTACCTTGGCAAAGTAGACTACTCCTTTTTTGATGTGGAGGAAACATGGGAATTCTATTTAGCAGCTCTCATGGTCTTAAGTGTCTGTTCTAGTCTCTTCCCACATATATATTCTATGTTATAAAATTTTGACTAGCTTCTATGCATGTTTAGACTATGGCATTGATCATGCACGTCATAGTGAGCTTAATATCTTTGTGCATGATTATGCATCTTGATTATAATGGATTATGATCTTTTGTTGCATTACCCCACTCATACTTAGTACACTCCAAGTAATAATGCATATTTTTTTATATGATTAACCATGTAGGGACCGGAGCTCCTACTCATTCACCTCCTTGTGGCTGGTACATTTGCTCAAAGATTCGCTATTGGTGAGTCCTCCAATCTATGGACAATAACCACTTTCTATCATGCTTATGTTAAGACATATTTACTTTTGTTATCTATTTTTGAAAATGAGCCCGAGATATGTCTTGGCTCTCATTGCACTCACGTTTAGAGTTGTAGTTAGATGATGTGAAGTGCTTGGCTTATATGACTCTTATGTATCTAAGGAGATTTCCTTTAGTCCTTATCTGTTATATGTATTAGTGGATGTTGATGGCATGTGATTACCTTCCTAAGTCCCTACTTTCTCATATCTTGAGTCATATTAACCCTTCCCTTAGTCTTTGTTATGACTGGATGATGGAAATCCCTTTCCCCTTTCTATCCCATAGCTTGAGTCCACAATCCTGAATCTCCTTAGTTTGAATTATTTGATGCTCAATTTATATTTCCACAACTAAGGATATGTTTACATTTGTTATGAGGCTTGATTAGGGTACCTTTAGGCTCCTTATTCATCATGTTGTAACTAGACCATAAGCTTGGGTCGTGACAGAATGCTAAGGATTAGTTTGAGGTTCTATTAGGGATATCATTTACTGTGTTATGACTAGGCCCTAGATTTGGATCGTAACAAACTTGGTATCAGAGCAATAATGTTTTGAAATGGTCCCTAGAGTCCAACATGCCCCGTTGATTAAAGTCTTATTAATGGATTTAAAGTGCCCCACATCTATCAGTAGGAGGTACAAGACGTTTTAGAAAATGTCTCACTTCTTCATGAATCATGTCTTACCATAGAACGTGTCTTAAAGCTAATGAATGTTCTTTAATGACTTTTCATACAATGCCTCAAATAAAGAGCTCCTCAGCCTAGAAAGGCTCATGTAGATGAAGGATATCATCCCCAAGAGCTATGGTAGAGCTGGTCACTAATGCTGAATTTTGGACCGTGATTTCCATGAAGGCCCGAGCTATGGCTACCCAAGTTGGACAGGCCCCTCATCCTTATGTACCCACCCTAACTTCTAGGGTGAGGGATTTTGCGCAGATGAATCCTTCGGAGTTCTATGGCTCCTAAGATGAAAAGGATGCTCAAGAGTTCAATGATGAGGTCTGTCACGACCTAAGCCTAGGGCCTAGATGTGACTGGCGAATGGGAACCCAAACAAGCCTCATAGCATAACGTTACACATTCTTGGTCGCGGAAGCAATTAAAATGACAATAAGAGACAAGCATAAACAAGGGAAAATTGGGACTAAGGTAAACTTCCTTATCATAAACATTAAGAAACAAGAGAATCAAGGCTCATAGCATAGATACTTAACTTATCCAACAACACCTCTACTACATAGATAAGAGGGGGGACCAAAACAAGCAATCGATATCACCCCCATTGCCAATACATACATAAAAGAAAGATAATCTTAGAACATTGAAAGGGATCATAAACTTTGTCCCTGGTGTGGAGGACTCACCAATAAGCTTGAGTGATATAATACTAGCCATATGGAGGAGGATGCTCAAGTGGGGCTCCGATTCCTACATAGTGACATCATATAGGCATAGAGTATGCTTTAGTACATTTGAATGTACTAAGAATATAGGATGCAATGCAACAAGTCATACGCATCATAAAAAAATGCATAACATAGGCAATAAATAAGCTTATATCAATATGGCATGTATGAGTGATGCTTAAGTAAAATATACTTACATAAAACATAATGCATGTGTAAGAAGAGACCACTATCATATTGGTGGATCATCGTATCCTACCATCCTTGGTGATTGAGGTACAAACCCCTTCAATTAGTTGCTGGATCGTCGCACCCTACCACCCTTGGTGACCGAGGTAAAAACACCCCAACATGGTTGGTGGGTCGTCGCACCCTACCGCCGGTGGTGACCATGGTACAAACTCCCCGACATGGTTATCAATATACAAACTCCTCAACATGGTTATCAAGGTACGAATCCCTTGACACGGTTACCCGATGTGCAACCCCAAGTAGGGCATGGTCACATTCCAACACTATATAGAGAATACTATATACATTCATTCATTTCATCATAATTTCATCATCCTATAATCATTCAACTCATAATACATGCATTGGACTTTTATTTTCTCAAGAAATCATGACATGACATTTTATCAAACACTTAGAGGGTGTGTAGTCAATTCAAGAGTGCAATCAGGCTAGAAAACCCAAGGTAAAACCATCAATCAATACTTGGTAATACCCTCAAGCAATATACATCAAAACCCTTCATAAAATCTTACAATAAATCTTAGATTCATAGATCAAAACATGGTAAAACAGTCACAATTTCATAAACCCCAATATAGTGTGCAGTGATTTTATAATATGCGAGACCCATTTGTAAATCAGCTTTAAATCATGTAATTTTAAGTAAAAGGAATCTTGGGTATCATGGGTGAAAGTAACTGATGAAATAAACCTATATATCTTAGCTTTGGAGATTGACTTGATGAAAATTGGAGATGGAGACTTAAAGCTTTAATGAGAACTTTGATACCCGGATGAGTTTGCAACTTGAGTTTAGGAGTAAAAATATTTGGCTAAGTATTTGAACGAGTATTGGGGAATGTTTCAAATGATATAAGGGTGAAAAATGGCTAAGTATAGGTATTTTCATGTTTGGGAACACTTAGCCCCAAGGACCAAAAGTCTTGGACCGCACAAAAATTAACTGGGCAGAAAATACACAGGTCCATGTCACAAACCTGTCGCGAAAATAGGATTTCTTCATCTGCGTACCCAGCCACATCGCGCCAGGGGTGCGCAAACCTCATTGGAATTTGCATTCTTGGAAAACTAAAATTGCTAATTGTTTGCTCTTCAATCGGGGTTAGATCTATTTTCCACTAAATTTGACCCCCTAATCAAGAATATGAAGTCGGATTTTCGATATTGCGCATGAATTTTGAGATATATGGAAATTACGATTCTGGGCACTTCCAAGGCACATTTTCGAGCACTTTTTGGGGTCGTTTCAATATTTTCCCCTTGGGAACATTCATCCCGAATGTCGAAGAAACATATATGAGAGATGTAAACATGAAAATTTCAGCCTACATAAGTTGCAACCATGCACTTAAACATCATTTCAAAAATCTCGTCATAAGTGTAAAATCATCATGAACTTGTCAATTTAAACATGAATATATGCAATGACATGGGGTTGAACTTAAGACTTGAGATCATATAAAGGACTTAGATCAATACCTTAGGATTGAATGGAGTGGAAAAGATAAGGATATTGCTTTTGCATGTCCGCTTCAGCCTGGCAAGTAGCACTTTCGACTTGTTAATTCCTCCAAAGGACCTTAACGGAAGTCACATCTTTGTTCCTCAACCTCTTCACTTGTCTGTACAAAATCTGAACCGAAATATCTTTATATGTCAAATTATCTTCAACAATACCAACAACATCAAGAGGCGCAATAGCATTAGGGTCCCCCACATATTTCCTTAATATGGATACATGAAAGACCCGATGAACCGATTCCATCTCACTAGGTAATTCCAACTCATAAGCCACCTTACCAATTCTCCTCATTACCCTACAAAGACCCACATATCTTGGTCTCAACTTTCCCTTCTTACCAAAATGAACCACACCCTTCATGGGTGACACCTTCAAACAAACCCAATCACCAACTCGGAATTCAAGATCTCTTTTCCTCACATCGGCATAGGACTTTTGGTGACTTTGGGCCATCTTCAACCTTTCTCTAATCATCCTAACCTTTTTAAGAGACTTTTTAACCAGATGTATTCCCACCAAAGCTACCTCACCAACCTTAAACCAACCAATCGGTGATCTATAACGCCAACCATGGAGAGCCTCAAAAGGAGCCATACCGATGCTAGAATAATAGCTATTATTGTAGGCAAACTCAATTAATGGAAGATGGTCATCCCAACTAGCCTTAAGCTCCAATACATAAGCCTTAAGCATATCCTCAAGTGTTTGGATAATTTTTTCGGCTGGGTGATCCGTTTGAGGGTGAAAGGCCGTAGTAAGTTTAACTCTTGTACCAAGACCCCTTTGATAGGACCTCCAAAAATGTGAAGTAAATTGTGCACCATGATCTAATATGATGGACAAAGAAACCCTATGCAACCTCACCAAGTCATGGATGTACAATCCTATGTAATCTTCAGCCCCATATGTGGTTTTAACCTTTAGAAAGTGAGCCGATATTTTCATCCTATCAACCACAATCCAAATAGAATCAAAACCTTTTCTAGTCTTGGGCAACCCAACCACAAAATCTATATTAATCTCTTCCCACTTCCAAGTAGGAACCTTTATGTCTTGGGTTAGGACACCTAGCCTTTGATGTTCGTCTTTGACTTGTTGACAACTACGACAATCAGAAATGAATTTGGCAATGTCCCTATTCATGCCTACCCACAAATACACATCTCTCAAATCTCTATACATTTTGGTGGAACCGGGGTGGATAGAATAAGAAGAATTATGGGCCTTATCAAGGATCTTTTCTATCAAGCCATCATCACAAGGTACACACAACCTACCTTGGTACCTAAGGGCACCATCTCCCCCTTGGGAGAAAACCTCCACCTTGCCCTCTTTAACTAAGGCCTTCAATTCTAACAAGGAGGGATCAAGATCTTGTTTCACTATCACCTCATAAACTAAGGAAGACTTAGAACCATCAACAAGAACAATGCCACCATTACCAACCTCTTTTAATCTAACCCCCAATCTTGCTAACCGATGCACCTCCCTAGACACATCCTTATCACCACCCTCAACATGAGCTAGGCTATCCTTAGACAACTTACTCAAGGCATTCGCACTATATTTGCCATACTGGGATGATAATGCACACTCATATCATAGTCCTTAAGAAGTTCTAGCCACCTTATTCGCCTCAAGTTGAGATCTTTTTGAGAGAAGACATAGTGGAGGTTCTTATGATCGGTGAACACTTCAACATGCACCCCATACAAATAATGATGCCAAATCTTTAAAGAAAACACCACGGTGGCTAATTCGAGATGATGAGTGGGATAGTTCTTTTCATGCACTTTGACTTGCCTAGAAGCATAGGCTATCACTTTGCAATTTTGCATTAGTACACAACCCAAACCAACTCTGGAAGCATCACAATACACAACAAATTCTTCTAGCCCATCTAGTAGTGACAATATTACAGCGGAAACAAGCCTATCTTTCAATGTTTAGAAGCTCCTTTCACACTCATCGATCCACACAAA
Source organism: Solanum ossicruentum (assembly GCA_025774065.1). Taxonomy (NCBI): domain Eukaryota; kingdom Viridiplantae; phylum Streptophyta; class Magnoliopsida; order Solanales; family Solanaceae; genus Solanum; species Solanum ossicruentum. Next base: position 70,184 of record JAOTQR010033178.1, on the reverse strand, counting down.
CTTAGCCTTTTTTGAGTCAATTTTGTCATAGGGGAAGTGAGAAGAGAACTCATTCACAAACCTCCGATAATAACCCACTAAGCCCAAGATGCTCCTAATGTCCGATGGTGTCAATGGTCTAGGACAATTTCTAATGACATCGATCTTCTTAGGATTTACTTTAATACCATCCCCCGACACCACATGTCTGGAAAGACAACCTCCTTCAACAAAAATTCACACTTTTCATATTTAGCATACAATTTCTTCTCCCTCGATCTTTGCAACACAACCCTCAAATGACCTGTATGATCCTCCTCACTATGTGTATAGATCAAAATATTCTTAATGAAAACCATAACAAAGGAATCAAAGTAGGAATTAAAGACCCTATTCATTAGATCCATGAAGATGGTCGGTGCATTAGTCAACCCAAAGGACATCACCACAAATTCATAATGCTCGTATCTAGTCCGGAAGACTGTCTTTGGGAATGTCACACTCCCTCTCCTTCACTTGATAATACCTGGACTGAAGAACAATCTTAGAGAAGTGGATAGCCCCTTGCAATTGGTCAAAAAAATCATTAATTCTTGGAATAGGATAGCAATTCTTGATGGTGACAATTAAGTTGCCGGTAGTCAATACACATTCTAAGGGATCTATCTTTCTTCTTCATAAATAACACTGGTACCCCAAGGGGATTGCTAGGCCTAATAAAACCCTTCTCCAATAAGCCACTCAATTGTTCCTTCAACTCATTTAACTTTTCCAGGGCCACACGGTAAAGGGGAATAGAAATTGGTTGAGTAACGGGTAGGAGATCTACGCCAAAATCTATTTTCCTTTAAGGAGGAACACCGAGAAAGTCATTTCGAAACACATTAAAAAACTTATTTACAACCGAAACTGACCCTATGCGAAGGACTTTGGACTCCACATCCCCTATCCTCACAAGATGGTAAAGATATCCCTTAGAGATCAACTAGCGGGCTTTAATGTAAGAGATGAACCTATCCTTGACTACTACATCATGACTCTCCCACTCAAGGATGGGTTCATTTAGGAATTGGAATTTAACACTACAGGTTCTACAATTTATCATGACCCAAGCCTAGAGACTAGATATGACATGGTGAATGGGGAACCCGAAGGGGCCCCGATTAAGCCTCTTAACTTTTCATTACACATCATTGGTCGCGAAAGAATGTAAAAAAGGCATAAAGTAAGAATTAGGGGTAAAGGTCTAAGGGATAGCTTGCAAACATCATCATCAAGAGACGAAGAGTCAAAGCTCCTACCATAGATACATAACTTATCCAACAAATACCTCTAAACATATAGATAAGAGCAGAGGCAAAGTAAAGGTAACCGGGCTCACCTGCATAGTCAAAATAAAAAATAAAGATGAATGTCTCAATACATAATAGAAGAATCACAGACCAAGGTCCCTAGAGTGGAGGACTTACCAACTAGATTGAATAGCACCGACTAGCCACATGGAGGACGACGATAATCAACTTGGGCACCAATTCCTACATAGTGACATCATATAGGCATAGAGTATGCATTAGTATGTTTGCATATATGACATATGTAGGATACAATGCAACAAGGAATAGGAATCATAATCAAAATCCATAGTAATAGACAATAGGCATAATATAACAATATGGCATGTATGACGAATGCTAAAATAAAACATCTTTAAGAAACTCTTACTCATATAAGATATCATATGTGTAGAATATACCAACTTATATTTCCAAATGTACAACACTTTGGTACGTTAGTGTTGATGCCTCCCCATCGCTTAGGTGGATGAGTACTAACCCTTATCTCGGTTGATGAGTACAAACCCCCATCTCGGTTAGTGATGATGGCGCCCCATCAGTAGGTGGAGAAGTACTAACCCTTCCCTCAGTTAATGAGTACAAACCCCTATCTTGGTTATCCGGGTTCTTAGACCCCCCATCTTGGGGGTGAAAAGTCATACTAAGATGAACTTTTGTACCAAGACCCCTTTGAAAAGACCTCCAAAAGTGTGAAGTGAATTATACATCACGATCCGATATGATGGATAAAGGAACCCCATGCAACTTCACTAATTCATGGATATACAACATTACATACTCTTTAGCCCTATATGTAGTCTTAACCGTTAGAAAGTGAGCAAATTTCGTCATCCAATCAACCACTGCCCAAATGGAATCAAAACCTCTTCTAATCTTAGGCAACCTAACCACAAAATCCATATTAATCACCTCTCACTTCCAAGTAGGAATCTCTATGCCTTGGGTTAGGCCACCCGGCCTTTGATGTTCAGCTTTGACTTGTTGAAAAATATGGCAACCAGAAACAAATTTAGCAATGTCCCTCTTCATGCCTCCCCACCAATACACATCTCTCAAGTCTCTATATATTTTGGTTGAACCAGGGTGAATGGAATAAGAAGAATTATGGGCCTCATCAAGGATCTTCTCCCTCAAACCATCAACACAAGGCATACATAACCTATCTTGGTACCTCAGGGCACCATCTCCCCCTTGGGAGAAAACCTCCACATTTCTCTCTTTCACCAAGGCCTTCAATTCAAGCAAGGAGGAGTTAAAAGTTTGTTTTTCTATCACCTCATCAACCAAAGAAGACTTAGACCCATCAATAACTACAATAACATCATCACCAAGCTCTTCCAACCTAACTCCCAATTTAGCCAATCTATGCACCTCCCTAGCCATCTCACTATCACCACAATTCATATGAGTCGTGCTACTCATGGACACCCGGCTCAAAGCATCTGCCACCACATTTGCCTTACTCGCATGATAATACACACTCTTCTCGTAATCTTTTGAGAATTCTAGCCACCTTCTTTGTCTCAAATTATGATCTTTTTTAGTGAAGACATATTGGAGGCTCTTATAATCGGTGAACACATCAACATGCACCCCATACAAGTAGTGACGCCAACTCTTTAATGCAAACACCATAGCGGCTAACTCTAGATCATGGATAGGGTAGTTCCTTTCATATAACTTGAGTTGTCTAGAAGCATAAGCTATGAACTTACCAGTTTGCATAAGCACACAACCCTAACCAACTCTAGATGCATCACAATACATAATAAAACCCTCAAGCCCATCCAGTAGTGATAATATAGGAGCGGACACAAGCCTATCCTTCAATATTTTGAAGCTCCTCTCACATTCGTAGGTCAACACAAACATAACCTTCTTTTGAGTCAATTTGGTCTTACGGGAAGCAATGTAGGAGAACCTATTCACAAATCTTCTATAGTGACCCGCAAGACCCAAAAAGCTCCTAATATCCGATGGGGTCAATGGTCTAGGCCAATTCCTAATTATATCGGTTTTCTTAGGATCCACTTTTATACCATGCCCCGATACCACATGAACTAAGAATGCAACATCCTTCAACCAAAATTCACACTTATTATATTTAGTATACAATCTCTCTCCCCTTAACCTTAGTAGCACCACCCTCAAATAACCCATATGATCCTCTCTATTATGCGAATAGATCAATATATCATCAATGAAAACCATAACAAAGGAATCAAAGTAAGGTTTGAAGACCCTATTTATTAGGTACATGAAGATGGCTGGCAAATTGTTCAACCCAAATGACATCACAACAAAATCATAATGTCCATATCTAGTCCAGAATGCCATGTTGAGAATATCACACTCCCTCACCCTCACTTGTTGATACCCGGACTCAAGATCAATCTTAGAGAAGAAGCTAGCCCCTTGGAATTGGTCAAATAAGTCATCAATTCTTGGAAGAGCATATCTATTCTTTATAGTGACCCTATTGAGTTGCCAAAAATCAATACACATTCTAAGTGACCCATCCTTCTTTTTCATAAACAACGTCGGAGCACCCCAAGATGATTGACTAGGTCTAATAAATCCCTTTTCGAAAAAATCTTTGAATTGCGCTTTTAACTCCTTAAACTCCGTCTGGGAAATACGATAAGGGGGAATGGAGATAGGTTGAGTGTCTGGAAGGAGATCTATGACAAAATCTATCTCCCTCTCAGGAGGAACACCAGGAAGGTCATTTGGGAAGACATCAAGAAACTCGTTTACAAAGGGGACCGACTCAATGGAAGGGACATTAGACTCCACATCCTTGACCCTCACAATATGATACAAACACCCCTTAGAAATCAACTTGTGGGCTTTAATGCATGAAATGAATCTACCCTTGACCATCACATCTTGACTTTCCCACTCAAGGATGGGTTCATTAAGAAATTGAAACTTGACCCTACGGGTTCTATAATCAATAGAAGCATAGCAGACATGCAACCAATCCATCCCAAGTATGAAATCAAAATCTACCACGTCTAGTTCAACAAGATCACGAGGTAACAATTTATGCAAAATGCAAATAGGAAAACTTCTATAAACTTTTCTCGTAACAATAATGGCATCAATAGGGAGTAGACACTTCATATGACTCATGCAACAACTCGAGGACAAGATGAAACTTTCTAACAATGAGAGGGGTAAAAAGGGAAAGAGTGGCACCCGTATCAATCAAAGGATACACATTAAAGTCAAAGATTTTCAACATACCGGTAACAACATCCGGGACCTCAGCGCATAAAACTGGTTGTGCCTTGGGGTACCACCTTGAGAACCATCTCTATCCAATGGAACCGCATTTGCACCCTGGACTTTGCCACGGTTTCTTGGGCAATCAATCATTTTGGGACCAAGCTCCCCACAACCAAAACATGCATTAGAACCCTTCAAACACGAGCTATTATGACCCTTCCCACATCTAGGAACACACATCAATAGGAGCCACACCACCAACACCTTGAGGCCTAAGGAGGTAATTGACAAACCCCTTATTAGTAGCATTAGAAGGCCCTTGGCCTTGATAAAATCTTATACCTTCTTGGAACTTACCCTCAGAACGGGCCCTCTTGGCGTTATGGCCCCTCCTCTTTCTCATCTTTTCTTCCTCCATTTGCTCGGCATAAGTCATCAACCGAGACAAGTCCATGTCACCAATAAGCATGGTGGACCGGCACTCTTCACTCACTAAGTCAGAGACCCTCTTCACAAATTTATTCATCCTAGATCTAGGATCAGCGACTAAATGAGAAGCATACTTTGAGGGTATACTCCCTCCCACTCATAGCACCTTATTTCAAGATCATTAACCCCACCAACTTTGCTTCCCTAAGCCCAAGAGGGAAAAATCGATTGAGGAAGGAAAATTTGAACTTCTCCCAAAGCACCACATTACCAACCCCCTTCTCACCCTTCCATTGCTCATACCAAATTTGGTCTACCCCTTTTAGTTGGTATGCTGCCAACCCCGCCTTTTCATTTGGCTCAATACTCATGATATTCAAGATTTTGTAGACCTCATCAATGAACTGTTGTGGATCTTTATCCACCTTTGACTCATGGAAAATCAGAGGATTTATTCTCATGAAGTCTATTCCCTAGCTCCAGAGGAAGTAGTATGAGGGCATGGGCCCCTTGTTGGACTTGGTTCGCCACCACTTGGGCAAGCATAATAAGAGCATCCTGGAGCTCACCATTGGTAGGTTGCTCCTCGAGAGTTTGGGCAAGTCTTCCTCTAGTGTTTGGCATAATCTAACATAGGAAAGAACAATCATTAGGGGGAAAACATATCACAACTCTATAGCATGACTGAGAGCTTGAAGAAGGGAAACACTTCCTAAAATGCCTCATAGCTTCCTATTCATAATCATGGCGTATTTCACAACCATGAATAGAACTCTAATCAATATTGTGTGTTGGACTCCGAGGATCTATCAACCTAGTGCTCTGATACCATATTTGTCACGACCCAAGCCTAGGGCCTAGATGTGACATGGAGAATGGGTAACCCGAATGGGTCCCATTCAAGCCTCTTAACTTTTCATTACACATCATCAGTCGCGAAAGCATGTAAAAAAGGCATAAAGTAAGAACAAGGGGCAAAAGGCTAAGGGATAGCTTGCAACCATCATCATCAAGTGACAAAGAGTCAAATCTCATACCATACATACATAACTTGTCCAACAAACACCTTTAAATACATAGATAAGAGAGGGGCAAAGAAAGGTAACTTGGCTCACCCTTAAAGTCAATATAAACAATAAAGATGAATACCTCAATACATAATAGAAGAATCATAGATCGAGGTCCTCAGAGTAGATGACTCACCAACTAGCTTGAATAGCACCGACTAGCAACGTGGAGGAGGAGGATGATCAACTTGGGCACCGATTATTACATGGTAACATCATGTAGGCATAGAGTATGAGTTAGTACATTTGAATGTACTAAGTATGTATGATGCAATGCAACAAGGAATAGGCATCATAATAAAAATAATAGCAATAGATAATAGGCATAATATAACAATATTGCATGTATGACCAATGCTAAAGTAAAATATCTTTAAGAAACTCTTACTCATATAAGATATCATATATGTAGAATAGACCTAGATTTTCAAATGTATAACCGTTTGGTAGTTTAGTAATGATGCCTCCCCATCACCTAGGTGGATGAGCACTAACCCTCATCTCGATTGGTAAGTACAAATCCCTATTTCAGTTAGTGATGATGCTGCCCCATCACCAGGTGGAAAAGTACTAACCCTTCCCTCAGTTAATGAGTACAAACCACTATCTTGGTTATCCGAGTTCTTAGACCCCCTAGATTGGGCGTGGTCTAATGTAACACTTTATATAAAATCTATCATAAATATAATCTACTTCCATCATCATAACATCATCCATATCATATCTCATACTTTGGACCTTCAATCCTACAAGAAACCCTAGCTGGACATTTTATCAAACATGTGGGGGTGTAATGGGAGAAAAAGACCATGCAATTTAGAGATGAAATCATGTAAGAAAATATGTTGTAAAACCATCAATCAGCACCTTGCAACACCCAAAAAACATTCACATTAAAATCCCTCATCAAATCCTACAATAAATCCAAGTTTTATAGCTCAAAACACGGCAAAACATACACAACTTTACATAGCTTTAATATAGTGTGCAGTGAATTTCATAATAATCAAGATCCATTTGTAAATCAACTTTAAATCATGCAATTTGAGTAAAAAGAGGATTGGGCATTATGGATGAAAGGAACCCATGAAAGATACCCACATACCTTAGCTTAGAGATGAACTTGGTGAAGATTGGAGATGGAGATTTGAAACTTGAAGAACCTTAAAAGAGAACCTTAGCTTGGGATGAGGGATTGGGACTTGAGTTTGGGAAGTGAAATTGTGACTAAGTGTTTGAATAAGTATTCACAAATGTTTAGGGTAGTATGAGGAAGAAATATGACTAAGTATAGGTAGAAATACATATGGGAGCTTTCAGGCCCAAGACTTAAAGTCTTGGACTGAAGCTGAAAACAGTGTCCCAAAATACACAAGGGCACATCGCGAGGGGATGCGAAAACCCCTCTAGAAATCACACTCTGGAATTTCATAATTGCTCAATCTTTGTCTTAAATGAGGGTCAGACCCTTTTCCACCTAATTTGGACACCCTAAACAAGAATCCGAAGTTGGATTTTTGAAATAATGAACGAACTTTGATATATATGAAAATTGAAATTCTGGGCATTCTGATACACATTTTTGGACACTTTTTGGGGTCTTTGCACAATCAACAGAAGCATAGTATGCATGCAACAAATCCATCCCAAAAATAACATCAAAATCAACCATGCCCAACTCAACAAGATCATAAGGCAATATTTTATGCAAGATGCATATAGGATAACTTGTATAAGCTTTTCTAGCAACAATAGATTCACCAATAGGAGTAGACACCTCATATGACTCATGCAACATTTCGGGCTCAACATGGAACTTTTTGGCAAAAAAAGGAGTACCAAAATAAAGAGTGGCACCCCGTTCAATCAATGCATACACATCAAAATCAAAGATTTTCAACATACCTGTAACAACATCAAGGACCTCATCAACCCCTTGCCTCCCATGAAAAGCATAAAACCGATTGTGCCTTGGGGCACCATCTTGTTGGCTACCTCTCCCCAAATAAACTGTATTAGCACCTTCTTGATGAACCTCCTTACCCTTATTGCTATTTCGAGGGCAATCCACCTTTTTGTGACCCACTTCCCCACAACCCTAGCATGCATTAGTATCTCTCAAGCATGGGCCATTATGATCCTTACCGCACCTAGGACACACCTCATTAGGATCCAAAACACCAAAACCTTGGGCCCTTGGGAAGTCATTGGCAAATCCCCTATTAGAAGCATGGGGAGACCCTTGGCCTTTATGGAACCGGCTACCCCTTCGGCTTTTGAACTTGCCATCAAAACGGGCCCTCTTAGCATCATAGCTCCTCCTCTTTCTCAACTTCTCCTCCTCCATTTGTTTGACATTGGTCATCAAACAGGATAAGTCCATGTCACCAATTAACATAGCAGACCAGAATTCTTCACTCACTAAGTCAGACACACCCATCACGAACTTATTCATTCTAGACCTTGAGTCAGCAATCAATTGTGGAGCATTCTTTGGAAGTTGGATAAACTTGAGGGCATACTCCCTCACACTCAAATATATTTGTTTCAAGATCATGAACTCCACCAATTTAGCATCCCTAAGCTCAAAAGAGAAGAACCAATTAAGGAAAGCGACCTTGAACTCTTCCCAAAGCACCACATAGTTGACTCCCTTCTCTTCTTTCCATTGGTTGTACCATATTTGTGCTACCCCCTTAAGTTGATAGGCCACTAACTCTACCTTATCTTCCGGCCTCACACCCATGATGGACAATATCTTGTAGACCTGATCAATGAACTCTTGAGGGTCCTCATCTACCTTTAACCCATAGAATTCTGGGGGATTCATTCTTATGAAGTCTCTCACCTAGGGGCTTGGGCCCCTTGATTGGCTTGATTAGCCATAACTTGTGCAACCAAAGTGAGAGCATCCCAGATTTCTCAATTAGCCAGTTGCTCCTCAGGTGTGCGGGCTCATCTTCCTCTTGTCTTAGGCTTGATCTAGCTTAGCAAAGAACAATATAAGGGGGAAAAACTTACTTCCACTCTATAGAATGACTTAGAACATGAAAAAGGAAAACATTTCCTAAAACAACTCATAGCCTCCTACTCATAGTTGTGGTGCACAATACAACCATGAATATGACTTTAATCAACGCGGTCGGTTAGACTCCGAGGATCTAACAACTTAGTGCTCTCATACCATCTTTGCCATGACCCAAGCCTAGGGCCTAGATGTGACCAGCGAGTGGGAAACCCAAAGGGACTCCAAACAAACCTCATAGCATATCATAACATACCCTTGGTCATGGAAGCAATTAAAATGACAATAAGAGACAATCATAAACAAGGGGAAATTGGGACTAAGGTAAACATCCTTATCATTAACATCAAGAAACAAGAGAGTCAAGGCTCATAACATAGATACATAACTTGTTCAACAACACATTTATTACATAGACAAGAGCGAGGGCCAAGACAAGCAACCGGGATCACCCTCATAGTCAATACATACATAAAAGAAAGATAATCTTAGAACATAGAAAAAGATCATAAACTTCATCCCCAAAGTAGAGGACTCACCAACAAGCTTGGGTGATATCATACTAGCGACATGGAAGAGGATGCTCAAGTGGTGTAGGCATAGAGTATACATTAGTACATTTGAATAAACTAAGTATGTGGGATGCAATGCAACAAGTGATAAGCACCATAAGCAAAATGCATAACATAGGCAATGAATAAGCCTATTTCAATATGTCATGTATGAGTGATGCTTAAGTAAAACATGCTTACATAGAACATAATACATGTGTAAGAAGACACCATTATCATATTGGTGGATCGACACACCCTATCACCCTTAGTAATTGAGGTACAAACCCCTTCAATTATTGGTGGATCGTTGCACCTACCACCGTTGGTGACCAAGGTACAAATCCCCTGACATGGTTGCCAAGGTACAAATCCCCCAACATTGTTAGTGGATCGTCTCACCCTACCATCCCTAGTGACCAAGGTACAAACCCCATGACATGGTTATTAAGGTACAAACCCCTCGACATGGTTATCAAGGTACAAACCCCTTTACACAATTACCCGGCACGTAACCCCCGAGTAACGCATTGTCACTTTCCAACACTTTTAGAGAATACCATATAAATACATTTATATAATCATTATTTCATCATCATATAGTCATTGAACTCATAAGACATGTATTGGACCTTCAATCCCTCAAGTAATCATAACTGCACATTTTATCAAACACTTAGAGGGTATGTAGTGCTAATGTAAAACCATACAATTCAAGAGTGAATCTTGATAGAAAGTCCAAGTAAAAAAGTCAAGTAATATACATCAAAACCCTTCATCAAATCTTACAATATAACTTAGATTCACAAATCAATACATGGTAAAAGAGTCATAATTTCATAAACCCTAACATAGTGTGCAGTGAATTTTATAATAAGCAAGAAGCTTTTGTAAATCAACTTTAAGTCATGCAATTTGAAGTAAAAGGAAGCTTGGGTATAATGGTTGAAAGGAACTGATGAAAGAAACTCACACACCTTAGCTTTAGAGATTGACTTGATGAAGATTGGAGATGGAGACTTGAAGCTTGAATGAAAACCTTAAGATCTGGATGAGTTTTGGGACTTGAGTTTAGGAGTAAAATATTTTGCTAAGTGTTTGAATGAGTATTGGGGAATGTTTAGAATAATATGAGGGTGAAAAATGGTTAAGTATAGTTATTTTCACGTTTGGGAACACTTAGGCCCAAGACCCAAAAGTCTTGGACCGCACAAAAATTAACTAGGCAGAAAATACACAGGCACAAAAATAGGATTTATTCATCTGCATGCCCCAACAGCGTCGCGCCAGGGACGCGCAAACCTTACTAGAATTTGCATTCTTGGAAAATTGAAATTGCTGATCGTTTGTTCTTAAATTGGGGTTAGACCCATCTTCTACTCAATTTGACCCTCTAATCAAGAATATGAAGTCAGATTTTTGATATTGCATATAAAATTTGAGATATACAGAAATTACAATTTTAGGCACTTTCGAGACACATTTTCGGGCACTTTTTAGGGTCGTTTCAAGGTCTACAAGATGTTGTCTATTATGTGGGTGTCTTTTGAAGAAAAATTTGAGTTGATTGCTTATCAATTGAAGGGAGTGGCCCAAGTGTGGTACACTCAATGATTGATTAAGAGAGTGAGAGATGACAGAGTTGGTCGGGAAGAGTTTAAACTTGCTTTTCTGGATCATTTCTTCATTTTTGAGCTTAGAGAGGCCAAGTTGACAGAGTTTATCAACATCAAATAGGGTGGTTTGAATGTAAGGGAATATGCCTTCAAATTTCATAATCTCTCCAAGTATGCTCCCACACTAATGGCTGACACCCGCGCAAGAATGAATAAATTTATGTCAAGAATTTCTGACTTGTTTGTGAAAGAATGTCATACAACTATACTTATTCAGGAGATGGACATTTTTTGGCTCATGAAATATGTTGAACAGATTGAGAGGGAGAAACTCAAGGAGAGAAGAATGAGGGATTCCAAGAGAGCCCGATTTGATAGTGGGTTCTCTAACTCTTGGTGATGGTAATGGTAGCTTCCAATAGAGCCAAGGTTCAAATTCAAGGGTTGCTAATGATAGAGTGTCTCATCTCAAAGCTCAAGGTGAAGGTTAGCTAGCATATCCTAGATTTCACAAGTGTGAGAAGAATCACCAAAGTAGTTGCTTGAAGGACTCGGTGATGTACTGTCACAATACAGCACATTTGGGGCCTTAAACAAGGGATTTTCTAAGTTCTTAAAGCAACTTTTTATTGTTTTGATGTGTTTTTGTGTTAATATTGCAGAAAAGTTAGGTTGGTATGATTTTAACAAAAGTTACAGATTTTGTTGAAGTATAGGCGTTACGAGCCCACCTACGAGTTGTAGTTCAAGCTACGAGTCATATGGTGGTGTCATAGCAATAATAAGAGACCAAAATTCAGAAACCTGCTAAGTGGAGGTCACCCACATGAGACCATCATATGAGTCGTAAGCCTCACTACGACATGTACAGGTGGACTGGTAGCAAGAATTAGAGAGCCAAGATGTTGGACCGAAAATCGAAGGCCAAGACTACGAGAGGAAAATACGAGTCATAGTTCAAGCAATGACTCATACCTATGGGTCTTACCAGTTCAGTCCAAGATGCCAAGAATTTGATACAAGACCTCGACTACGACCCATAGGTCATCCTACGAGTCATAACTGCAAGACTTATCAGCTGTCTTTTTTGTGTAACTTCTAGGGTTATTTTATAAATACTATATATTTTAAGTTAGGTTTTTGAGAAGATAGTTCGACCAGTAGACAATTGAGAATCATATTTTGAATCTTTTCTTAGTTTTTAGAGTAGTTAGTTATTCTCTCTTCAAAAACCCATTTTGGGGATGGCAAATCTTGCGTTGTACTCATTATTGATCAATCAAGCATGTGGTTTTGCAACTTTTGGTGCCTACTTTCTGATTTAGTATTAGTAAAGCTCTCATTTATGTCTATCATGTGCATTTTTTTGTGTTTTGCCTTAGTCATGAGTAACTAAGCACCCATAACTTGGGGATGTGGGAACCATGGATAGTTGACTTGAAATAGCCTAGATTTATTGCATTTCTATGTTTGGGTTTTTGCATGTATTGTCTGTTTTCCTACATTTTTATCGTTGTTTGGTGGTGGCCAAGATCAAACCCTGCCTACTATCATGATCCCGACCAAGGTATTGACAAATAGGAAAAGGGAAATAGATGACAGAATTTGATTGATTTATTCTCATCTAATCAACCAAGCCTGACCAAAGAGAGGTTAATTGTGAAAATAGGTAACGGTTAGTTGGCATGCCATGGTTGCCGACCAAGTGGCATAGTGAAATTCGACCTTTACCTTCACAAGAGGGCTGGAAGAACCAAAGTTACTGTCCTGCATGCAAATCACCAATTGTAGTTATGTTATCTGGGGTAATCAAGTCGACGAACCATGGGGAACATAATTCCCAAGTTGTCCCCAAAATTGAGTGTTTCCTCGTCTTATAGTTAGTAGTTGTTTTCTTTTGTTTTTTCTAATCACCAACCCCACCATTCAGAGATTGTAGTCATAAATACTAGAAATGATTAGTGGTAAAGTCTTTTAATCAAGCCTTGTATTCCCTATGGATTCAACCCTAACATCGGTTAGGTTAATTGCCTACAATGACTACTTTCCTATTGGAGCATGAACATCAGGCAAAAATTATGGTGCTGTTGCCGGGGAATACGGCTAGGTTTTGATTTGATTACACTATCAGTTAGTTCTAATGTTGATTGCTAGAGTCTCTTGTACTTTACTTTTGTTTTTATTTTTGTTGTTTGATTTTGTTTTAGGGTATACTAGGTTGTATGCCTAACACAAGGAGCCAAGGCAATCCCTTAGCTCCACTTAATTTGGAGATCCATGGACTACCAAGAAGAATGGCTCAAGTGAATGAAGATATTGAGGTGAAGGAGGATATGAATACGATTGTGGATATGGAAAGAGAGGAGAATCCACCACAAAGGGGTAACAGGCCACAACTCAGGGACTTCAATGAAAACGCTTATGGATGGAATCAATATAGATTGAACCCTATGGCTATGGATGTTACCGGTGCTATAGTACTTCCTTCTTTACTGACAGATACTAAGTTCACAGTATCAAGTAGATTGCCTAAATACTCCAAAACCACAGATTATTCACAGGGCTACCTTTAGAGGATCTTCACCGTCATCTTCAAAATGTGGTGTTTGTTTGCAAGAGTTTCATAGGGATACAAAACCTTTCTCTTGATACTATGGATTTGAGAGTGTTTCCACTATCATGACTGGCAATGCATCTATATGGTTATCCGAGCTTTCTCCAGGTACTATCACAAGTTGAGTTGAACTTCAGAGAGTATTCCTTGAAAGATATTTCCCAAGATCTAAGAAGTTGAAGCTCAAGGACAAAATCAACAACTTTGATCAATTGTCGGGTGATTCTATTAGCACAACATGGGAGAGGTTTACTAAATACTTGAGGATGTTCCCTAATCATAAGATTGTTGATGATGCTTTGGTAGAGATATTCTATCGGGCACTTGACAAGAATAGTCAAGCTTGCGCTGACACAATTATGGGAGGCATGTTTCTAGACCAACATTTTGCATTGATAGCCACAAGGACGAAGCAAGTGGTCAAAAAGGATAGAGCATAGGGCCAAAGAGAGCAAGGTGTGAAACCTTCTTGTGTTGTTAATACCAATAACGAGCAAGAAAAGGTGAACGAAAAGATCATGGAACAACTTGCTCAGTTTCGTACAAGTATGGACTTGGTTTTAAAGCAAAATCAAGAAAGTGTCAAGGCAATCACCCACCAAACTATGAAGGCTCTTATTTATGATGATCCATTCTTCGATGAGGATGCATGTTTTGCAAGCAACCAAGCAGTGGGTTTCCGGAACAACCCCTAAGGGTCCAATTCAGACTATTAGAGGCAAGGTTCCGGGAATCAAGGTTGGAACTTCAACTGTGATGGGAGGTATAGAGACAACTGAGATAGATACTATGAGAGAGAGATTGTCAGATGTAGAATGGGGGAGAAGAGAGGGCTACAACAGTGGTCCTTATATGCCACCACACAATCGTGATGCCAGATCAAACAACTCCAGGATTGAAGAAATATTTGAAAAGTTGTTGAAGTGAGCCGACCATCAAAATAAGACTTTAAAGGGAATGAAAGAAGATATTTTAAGTATTAACTAGAAAATAGAGTCTCACTTGCTGGCAATCAAGCAACTTGAACAACAATTCTGGAAAGTGTCTTCACAGTTGGACCAATGCGAGAAGGGTACCCTACCTAGTAATATGGTTCAAAATCCAACGAATGAAGGGCATTGCATGGCAATGATAACTAGAAGTGGCAAGAGCACCGCAGATCTCCCTATGCCAGTACTTGTGGATAAAGTTAAGGAGAAGGGTCTTGGGGGTAAAGTTGTGGTTGAGGGAGAACACCCAAAGGTTGTTGGAATGCAACAAGAAGAGACAAGGGAGCAAGAGAAATTGAAATCAATTCCAAAACATCCGCCTACATTCCCTCAAATGCTTAAGAAAAAAGAAGAGGGTAAATGCAAACACTTCCTCTCAATGTTAAAGCAACTCTCCATCAACATTCTGCTTCTAGAAGCTTTGGAGAAAATGCCCAGGTATGCCAAATATATGAAAGATTTGGTCACTAAGAAATGCACTTTGAGCCAAGAGTTCTTGCAAGAACTCCAACAATGTAGTGCGGTTATGACCAAATGCCTTGCTCAAAAGCGAGAGGACCCTAGTGCATTCACCATCCCGTGTACCATTAACGATGTTGAGTTCACAAGGGCATTGTGTGACATAGGAGCAAACATCAATATAGTACCTCTTATTGTATTAAAAAGCTTGGTCTTGGTACTCCTATCCAGACAAGAATGAGGTTGGTTATGGCGGATCAGACCATTAAAAAAACAGAGGGAATCCTTTTAGATGTGTTTGTTAAAGTTGATAAATTCATCTTTTCGACGGATTTTGTGATCCTGGATTGCGAAGTTGATTTTGAGGTACCCATCATCTTGGGGAGACCATTGCTGGCTATTGGGAGAGCCCTAGTGGATATAGATTCAGGTCAACTGCAATTTCGAGTAAATAATATACAGGTCATGTTCGATATTCATCAATCCATAAAACACCCAAATGAGTGCAAGAGTGAGGTGTGGACCCTCAATGATAGTTGATGAAGGATAATAATGAAGTCGAGCGACGACTTTAAACAAGGCATTTTTTGGGAGGCAACCCAAACATTTTTTATAAGTGTTGGCTTGTTTTAAGTATTTTTTATTGTATCGATTCTTAGGTATAAGATGTGAGTTTATGTCTATGATTGAAAGACATTGGTACAGTTGTATTACTTTAGGAATTGTTTAGTTTTGAGATTTGGTTTGCAGGTGAAAATAGAAGAACTAAAGATCTGAAAAATAGCACTTGGAGCAACTTCTACGATTAGACCTACGAGTTGTAGACCTCACTATGACTCATACTCATGAATCGTAGAGGGAATCAGTGAGTATCAGAAGTTGGCACATATACTACAAGCCAACCTTATGATTTGTAGAGTCGTCTATGAGTCGTTAGAGGGGTTCGTAGTGCCCAGGTATAACTTCCAAATTTTTGTAAGTGTTAAATCTGCTATGAGACTAGGAACTACAAGTCGTAGGTTAGCGTACAACTCATAGACAGGGTCTCAAAGCCTCGATCTGCAGATTTTTAACTTTTACTCGGTTTGCTTATATAAGGAATCAAAGTAACATTTGACCCTTATGATATTATAAGCCTAAAAATGATGGTTCCCCAAAACTCATCCCATATTTTCTGTTTTTCGATGAATATCCCGACCACCCACGTCATTTTCTGGCAAGGATTTCGGTGAAGTCACCATATTCTAGGGTTTCTGTGTGAATTTTGATTCTCTTTGCTTTGGTTTGCTTTTTTGATCAATTGGTAAGCTTCATGGTTAAATTTAGCATTCTTTAAGTTTGACGATATTTATTCATGCCATGTTGTGATTTTTGTTCTAGACAAGAAACCTAGGGGTTGTATGCTTTGGAAAACTTTGTTGTGATTCAAACTTTGTTTGAAATTCTTGTGTGAATAATTGCAAATGCGGAAATTATTGGTTCATGAAATGTGAAGCTTAGTTTTTTCCAAACCAGTGTGTGCATTGTTGTTGGGATTGGACTTTAGGAGGCGTGGATATATTTCATATGCTTTAAAATTTGGGCTTGATTGAAATTATATGAAAGACAATTGCATCCCTATGGAATATGTTGTTAATATCAAGTATGACCTTTGGAAGTGTTTGTTGACATTGTGCTTGAAATTTTGTTAAATTGAGTTCTATTCTTAGGGATAATGGTTGTTCTATATTTCTGATGTTACTGAGGGATTGCTTATGTGTCGAGTATCTTGTATTGCTCTTATGTGCTTAAGTATTTACAAAGATGTGTTTTGTTTATACGTGTTGGGGGAAAATGTTAGGCACCACTGATGCCTTTTGTTTTCTGCTACGAGGCACTCCTACGACTCGTATGTTCCTCTATGAGTCTTTAGGGACCTTCTTAGCAAAACGAAATCATCTGTGTTTCTTTATGCTTCTCATACGAGACTTACATATGACTCGTAGTTCCTACTACTTATAATGAGAGTCTCATAAGCTTATCTGTGTTCTCAAAAATGTTTTTAAAAATGGTTACGAGCCCAAACTGCAACTCGTAGTCACCCAATGATTCATAACTGTGTCTCATATCTGGGATTAGAAAGAATTTTTGAAGTCATATTGGTTTTACAATGGTGGTATCTGACTTGTACGTAACCCTACAAGTTGTAAATACACTCGTATCTGTAAACCTAGAGTTGCATCAGCAACTATTTATTTTTTATTTGTTTTTGTTTCTTGTTCATTATTATGTGTTTTAGTGGATCAAACATCTTGAACTGACATGTTGCTTTGTGGTTTGTTTACAGTTAAAATGCCCCCTAAAGACAAGCGAGCAATCCAATCCTTTCAAAAGAGATTGATGGATGAGTCATCTGAGACTGAACAATCCGAGGGCTTTGTGGAAGACAACAGAGTCAGCGTAGAAGCTGAGGCTAATAGACCCCAGACCCAGGCGTTTGTAGCATAAACGCCCATGGAAGTTAGTAGTTCCTCCTAGTCTGAAGAGGAGGATAATAGGGTAATGGGGGCGGGTCAGATACTCGATTGCCACAGATGACCCCCTCACATTCTAGCTCTGAGTCAAAGTCCGAGAGCACCTACCAGATCCAGCAGGAGGAAGTCATGTCCCAACCCCCAGCTAACCGTAGATAGTGTGTCCCTGAAATGAAAGAAAGATATGACCAACGGTTGGAGAATAAGGGGCAAGGCAATCTGGTCCAATAATTTCATGAGGAGTCTTAGTTGAATGCCTCAAGCTTAGATAGAGTACCCGGATTGGATGCTGGGTTGGATGAGCATCGACTACGGTGGACTATATAGTAGCTTGACAAATATGACCCTTATGTAGTCCGTGAGTTCTATGCAGCATACCTTGCTACACTCCGCCAGTGATTGCTAAAGAATAAAAGGGCAATCGAGCAGCCGAGGATATGGGTGGTGATAGTCCGAGCAAGGAAAGTTGCTATCTCGAAGGAGATGATCCGACAAGTGCAGTTTAGGCCCAGTTATAGAGTGCCTCAGTCTACCATGGAGTACGATAGTCATATTGATAAAATGAGGAGAGTAGTGAAATACCACTACTTTTAACGTTATTTTACTTATTCCATCTATCAGAAGCGGGGCACTGCATTTCCACAGCCGGATGGAGCCAAAGATTTACTATTTTTGGCTTTGGGGTATGATGGAATAAAGCAAAATGGCTCTTTAGACTGTCTGTGCTTCTTTCAATTGTGAAGTAGCAGTTAGTCAATGCAACTTTCGAAGTTCATCATGGGTCATCCGAAAATAATCGATCTATGTTTTAAAATAGGGGTCAGGCTGCGTACATCCGACCCCCCTACCCTGCAATGGGCAGGAGCCTTTGAGACAATGAGGTAATGTTGTTGCTATTTGTAGCAACTGGGAAGGTTATTAGGGCCAGGACAGAGTTGCTATAGTGGATAGCCAGTCAAATCTGCGAGAAGGGTGTCGAGCCGATGTGGGTCATAAACCACGTAGATGCTCTAGTTGAAGCACACCTCTCATTCTGGGCCAAGTTTTGGTGGTGCATTATCCGTTGATGTATTAGGCCAACCTTCACAGATAATGTGATCACCCTCGAGAGAGCCATACTGTTTGCCAGCATTCTAGCTGGCTATGCTATAGATTAGGCCCAGATCATTTTGGAGAAGATTCACGAGGTTGCAGCTCAGACGAACACTTCACTACCATTTCTAGTTCTAATCCATCGACTATGAAGTACGGTAGGTGTTCCTATCAATCCTCATCGAAACCCTCATGTAGAGGCTACACACTATCAATCCCAGCCTGATAAAGGCTGATGAGAATCCGATGGCCTTACCATGGCAGCTCCTCCAGCTATCCCAGAGTCACTTCCGGTAGAGCCTCAAATTCCAGGTTCACCTCTAGATACTAGCAGCACTACTCTGGCTACCACAGAGCCAACACCAACAGTCGAGATTGAGTCTACACCATCCTCTAGTATGCCAGCACCAGCAACATCTTCTTTACAGGTTGACCCTCTTTTTCCTGTTGTCCCATTTCAAGCTTTATTATGTAGGGTGGCTGTAGTATAGGGTCAGCTATGGGAGTTATCAGCATGGGTCTAGCCATTGATTGATCAGACTGTTCGAGACTCTGAAGAGAGGATAAGGGCATTTTCCTGAGATTTAGTTGATGATAGAGTTCAAGCAGTGGGTACTCGGGTCGATGCGTTTGAGACTACAGTCCACAAACGGCTTGAGGAAGTTAGGCCTACTTACGCAAGCGTAGTTACTGAGGAGTTGACTAAATTTAAGGCCAACTTATTGCAGTTGTTGGCAGCCCCTGTTCTAGCCCCAGAGGTAGCACTGGTAGATGATCAGGCATTTGATTGGCTTACCGACCATTCGAACACCCATGGGAAGAGGCCCCTTGATCAGCGTGATGACCTAGAGCCAGCCCTGAAGAAGTCGAGACATGAGGAGGAGCCTATATATAAGGAGTTAGTGCAGGAGTCACTATTGTTGGCTGCTATTCAGAGAGAGCGAGCACAACACACACCACCTGGAGAGGGTACTTTTGGTACAGCTATAGAGGAGAAGTAGTCTCAGGACCCCGTAGATCAACCCAAGACTGGTGCTTGAGCACTATGATGTTTGACTTCTTTTGACCCCAGTTCTCATTTTATCGTGTTGGATACTTTATTCTCTTTTTTGACAATCATTTTTATTATGTTGGGTTTTGGTTGTGTTTAAATATTCTTATGTTGGATGTTATTTTTACTTATATTTTGGATGATAATTTTTTGGTTTTAATGGATGTATGTATATATTTCTATGTTATCGTGGTTTTACTTTGATGAAAAAGTATCCTATTATGGTGGGATGGGGAAGTTATGGATTAAGGTGAAGTCTGAGTAGCCTTAAGTCCATAACTCCTCCTATTTTTTATCCCAAGGTTT
The DNA here is from genome assembly GCA_025774065.1 of Solanum ossicruentum. Taxonomy (NCBI): domain Eukaryota; kingdom Viridiplantae; phylum Streptophyta; class Magnoliopsida; order Solanales; family Solanaceae; genus Solanum; species Solanum ossicruentum. The sequence continues at coordinate 49,907 of JAOTQR010033178.1, read as the reverse complement.
TCTTGCATTGATTCTTTTTCCTTGTGGATATTTACTTTTCTGTTCTATCGGGATGTTTAGGTAGTGTAGATAATGGGTAAATTCATAGTAGTGTTATCTATTGGCATATACATACTTTTAGATATGTTTTAAATGTTTTGATGAAAAATTAGGTACCCTCAAAATTTTTGAGGTTGTGATTATTGATGCATTCATACATTTTTTAGTATCTAGCAATGTTTTTTCTGATATTGTAAAGGTAAGATGAGACTTAAAGCATGACATGTGAATCTATGCTTGATTGTGGACGCAATTGCCATATGTGTTGTGAGCTTATTTTGCTGCGTGCATGCATCTTGTGTGGACCCAGAACTTGCCTTATTACTCTAAAATTGGTTTGGTGATGTGGTGGATATGGAAAGGATCTTAGGCCTTTGTTCTTTCAGTGAACCCACTTTTAGCCTAAATGACCCACCAGATGAGTGAGTAAATCCCTTGTTCCAAACTTTTGAGCTTCTCATGCACTTATTCTTACTTGACACTCTGCTGACTTAACCTAATTTGATTAAATACCTTGATATAGGTTGTGGTCTATCCTTGATCATGTGAACCTTGATTGAGGCCAAAGGGCTAAGTTAAAGGTGGTTGCAGTTGGTGGCCCTGGTTTGAGGCATAGATATTGTGTACTTCACCTGAGGCTAAAAGCCTAAGTTGAGGGTGTCCCTTATTATGGTAAATTAATAATAATAAGGTGGTTGGTTAGGAGTCAAGAAAGAAATAAAAAGGCATGAATCGAGTGAAGAAAGAGAAAAGAAAAGAGCCTTAAATTGAGAAAAAGTAGCAAAAATGAGTTTGAAACTGAGGTACAGCTGAAAAAAGAAAGAAAGAAAGCACTCAAGAAAAGTTAAAAACAGGAGAATAAGGGTGGTGTGATTAAAAAAAAGCAAAAACTATTGGTAAACATGGTTCAAGGATAGCTTTTAGTCATATTTGCCCAAAATACCACACCAAAGCACCCTGAGCCTATGTTACAAGCCTATAAGTCCTAAAGTGATCCAACTCCACTTTATCACCAAGCCAAAAGATAAGTACCGAGGCAAGCCTATGGTGTTAGTCAGTATGCATCCAATTTTAATTGTGAGGTTGAGAATGCTTCCTCAGTCCCTGAATTCTAAATGCTTTTGAGTGAGTATAAGGGACATTTTTTCAGTGAGGGCATTTTCACTACTTGAGTAGCATATGACTATACCATCGATTGTGGACAGTTGATGCTTCTTAGCTTGTCATAGTTGGATTGTCAGGTATCTCATTATGTTCTTGTTTGCTCAATAACATTGCAACCCTATTTAGAAAATAAAACTTGGGTACCTAGATCAGAGGAGTTGATATATATGCCATTAGTATAGCTGCTATGTATTTCTCTTTGTCTAGTTGATTGAGTCGTTGCTTGAGGTCAAGCAACAATTCTAAGTTGAGGGTGTTGATGTACTGTCAAAATACAGTACATTTGGTTCCTGAAACAAGGGATTTTGTGAGTTCTTAAAGTAACTTTTTATTATTTTGATGTACGCCAGGGGCACGGACTAGTGCAATATTTTCCTTACTTTTTCTATGTCGGCCAAGGGCATTGGGTTCTTAGCCCCATGCCCACTTAAATGTGAAATCACCCATAATAAGCCATTTTTCAACTCTATAACTCACAAAACCCTCTCGCAAACCTCTCTAAGACTCCATCAAATTCTATCATTCAAATCTAAGAAATTCAAGATCAACTTTTGGATTCAACGATTCATTTCAAGCTCTAAACCACTTCAAGTTCACTTAAAGGAATTTAAGGTTTAAGGTATGTGGGTTTTATCCATTGGGTCCTTTCACCCATGGAGCCCAACCATCACTTTTCATGAAAATTGTATGTTTTCAAGTTGTGTTACCTATAGGTATCTCTTATCATGGATTATGAATATAAATTGTGTTGGGGTTTTATGCAGTATTGATTGAGCATGCATGACTAACTATTTCAATCTTATTCCATGAATTAATTTTGTCTATCGAGACTACGCATGTTTTGAGCTATGAAACTATGAACTATTTTGAGTTTATGTGATGGATTTCAAGGTACCCTACATGAGGGTCTTACAACATGTTGGTGGGTTGATTTGCATTGAGTTTACTTATCTTATTTCACTCTTGAATTGCATGGTTTTAAATAAGTATCATGAATCCACCATGTGTTTGATAAAATTACATGACAAGAATTCTCAAAGTATTGATGATCTATTATATGATTTACAAGTCAAGTGACTTCATAATGATTAAGGGCTACTATTGAATTCACGAAAAGTATCTATGATGTTGCAAGTATCAAGTTGAGCCCTATACCAAGATTTTCACCTCTTGTGAGCAATTCATGTTAAACTAAGGGATCATGTTTGATTATTATCTACTCTCACGCTCAAGTTAGGATTACTATTAGAACAAGCATGTTAATGAGCTACTCAAGTCATGCCATGATTAAAGTATGACTATTTCAAGTATTTCGTGGGATTTGACTTAGCATTGATTGAGGCTTAAGATGGGGGCTCGACTCAAGGGGTTCTTATATAAAGTCTTAGTCTCTAAACTATGTGCCACCAAAGGATTATACATGATCTCTCTTACTGCTTTCTAGTGGATCAATCTCATTATACCACACCTTGTCGAGGGGGTGACATGCCTCAAATTATTCATTGTATGGCTATATGGCAAATAGACCACACTTTGTCGAAAGGGTGACATGCATCGATCACCTTACCAAGGGGGTGACATGCCTTGGATTCCAAGTAGTATCTCTCTTGGTCTATGATGGTTTAGGTCTCTTCCCACACATGTATTATGTACTATACAAGTTGAATGTTTTACAAGCATGTTTTATTACAAGCATTGATCATGCATGCCATGTCGAGATTATATATATCCATTGCTTATGATTATGCATTTTGAACACATTGGCTTATGTCTATTTTATATTACATCCCGCATACTTAGTACATTCAAAGGTACTAACACATACTCTATGCCTACCTGATATTACCATGTACTGACCGGAGCTCCTTTTGATCGTCCTCCACGCGGCTAGTTTGGTACTTCAGAGATAAGCATTGGTGAGTCCTCAAGTACAAGGACACTATCTACATTACTCTTGCTATTTTGAGACTTCATTATGTTGAACACTTGTTATTATGAGGGAGAGCCCAGAAAGTGTCTTGGCCCCCGCTCCATTCCAAGTTAGAGGCGTTGTTAGATATCAAGATGTACTTATGCTATTATCTTGACTCTTATATACTTTTAGATTATCAAAGACTTCCTTTAGTCCTTCTTACCCTTTTATTATATATCTTGTTGTTGTTTATTTTGCTTCTGTGACCAAGGATGTGTGATTTAGGGTCCCTTCAGGTTCCTATTCGACTTGTCACATCTAGGCCTTAGGCTTGGGTCGTGAAATCATAGAATTAGGTTGTTAATGGTCCTTGGAAATCCAACACACTGCATCAATTAGAGTTTGATTCATGGTTGTGAAGGGCGCCACAACTATGAATGGGAGGCTATGAGGCATTTTAGGAAATATTTCACTTCTTCATGGTCTATATCATTCTTGAGGTGTAACTATAATGCTTTCCCATAACTAAAACTCTTTTTTCCTTTTAGTTCATTTTGATTCGAAAGGGAAAACTAAGGAAAGTCCATAATCCCGAGGAGCAACCGGCCCCTCCCGCTCCTAAAGCTCCTTAAGATGTAGGGGTAGCCCAAGAAGTGTTCTGAGATGCTATCACAATGTTGGCCCATGTTTGACCAACCAAATAAACCAAGGGGTCCAAGCTCCTCATGCTCCCACTCCGGCTTCTAAGGTGAGGGATTTCACAAGAATGAACCTACTAGAGTTCTATGGATTCAAGTAGGAACAAGCTCCCCAAGAATTCATCGATGAGGTGTATAAGGTGCTATCTATCATGAGGATTAACTCAGAAAGGAAAGCGAAGTTAGCGGCCTACAAACTCAAAGGTGTGGCCCAAATTTGGTTCACCCAATAGAAATTAGAGAGGAGAGATGATGATGTTATTCCTTGAAAAGAGTTCAAAGCTGCATTCCTCAACTATTTATTTCCTATCGAGCTAAAGAGGTTAAGATGATGGAGTTTACGAACCTTAAATAAGGTTCCATGAGTGTGAAGGAGTATGACCTCAAGTAAATTAAGCTTTCCAAGTATGCTCCATATTTGGTGGTTGTCCCTAGAGCTAGAATGACCAAATTTGTGTAGGGAGTATCAGACATGGTCAATGAAGAGTGTTATATCACCATGCTAGTGAATGATATGGATTTGTCTTGGCTCATGACTTATGTCGAGCAACTAGATAGGGAGAATCTTAGAAAAACAATAAGTGGCGAGTCCAAGAGGGCTCATTTTAAAGGTAGTTTCCAAGGTTCAAAGGGTGGTTGGTTTCCTCAAGGCCATAATTTCCAAGGCCAAGGGTCTTCCAAAGCTCCTAATAGAAGATTTGCTAATGATAATCCAAGATTCCAAAGTAGAAATGGTGGAGCATCTAATCCTAAGTGCCAAAGATGCGATAGAAACCATAGTGGCCAATGCTTGAAGATTACATTGCTTGCTATGGTTGTGGTGAGGTGGGTCACAAGGTTGTTGATTATCCTCATGCTTCAAAAAAAGGTAGATATAGTCATCCTCAAGGCCATGGTACTAATACGAGTCCAAGGATATAGGGACGCCAACAAGGGGGTGATCCAAGGTAAAATAGATTCTATACTCTTCAAGGAAGGCAAGGGGTAGATGAGATGCCCGATGTCGTCACCGGTATGTTAAAGGTTTTTTTATTTTCATATAGATGCATTAATAGATCTGGGTGCCACTCTTTCTTTCCTTACTCTATTGTTGCCAAAAAGCTTCATGTGAATCCCACAAATTGTTGTGTGAACCTTATGAAGTGTCAACCCCATTTGGTGAGTCCATTGTTCCTTAAAGAGTCCATAGAAATTGTCCCGTGTTCATATTGTATAAAGTCTTGCCTTGTGATTTTTTTGAATTAGGTATGGTGGATTTTGACATCATTCTTGGGATGGATTATTTACATGTATATTATGCTTCCATTGATTATAGAACCCGTAGGGTTAAATTCCAAATCCCAAATGAGCCCTTCCTTGAATGGGAAAGTCGTGATATGGTGGTTAAGGGTAGATTCGTTTCTTGTCTTAAAGCACAAAAGTTGATTTCTAAGGGTTGCCTTTATCATCTTGTGAGGGTTAGGGATGTTGAGTCTAAAGTCTTTCTTATTGAGTTGGTTCTGGTGGTCAATAAGTTCCCTGATGTCTTTCGCGGAGGTTCCTCCCGAAAGAAAATAGATTTTGGTATAGACCTCCTTCTCTATACTCAACTCATTTCCATTCTCCCTTACTGTATGGCTCTGACGGAATTGAAGGAGTTAAGGATAATTGAGGAATTTGTTGGAGAAGGATTTCATAAGGCCTGGTAAGTCACCTTGGGGTGCACCAGTATTATTTGTGAAGAAAAAGGATGGTTCTCTTAGAATATTCATTGATTACCGGCAATCTAATAGGGTTACCATAACGAACAAGTACCCTCTACCAAGGATTGATGACCTTTTTGATCAACTATAAGGGGCTAGTCACTTTTTTAAGATTGATCTTTGGTCTAGATACCACCAAGTGAAGGTGAGGGAGTGAGATATTCCCAAGAAGGCTATTTGGACTATGTATTGGCACTTTGAGTTTGTGGTTATGGCCTTTGGGTTGACTAACGTACCAGCTATATTTATGGATCTCATGAATAGTGTTTTTAAACCCAACTTTGACATGTTTATGGTGGTCTTTATTGATGATATATTGATTTATTCCCGAAGTGAGGAAGAGCATGTGAGTCACTTGAGGGTGGTGTTCCAAATCTTAAGAGAGGATAGGTTGTTCGCTAAATATGAAAAATGTGATTTTTTGTTGAAAGAGGTTACTTTTCTAAGGCATGTAGTGTCGGGTGATGACATTAAGGTTGATTTTAAGAAGACGAAGGTGATAAGAAATTGGCCTAAACCCTTGACTCTATCGGATATTAGGAGTCTCTTGGGTTTAGTGGGTTACTACCCGAGGTTTATGAATTGTTTTTCTTCTACTGCTTCTCCTATGAAAAAGTTGACCCAAAAGAAGGAAAAATTCATGTGGACTGATGAATGTGAAAAGAGTTTCCAAACTTTGAAAGATAATCTTGTCTCTGCTCCTATCTTAGCTCTATCGGAAGGGTTGGAAGGGTTTATGGTATATTGTGATGCCTCAAGAATTGGTTTGGGGTGTGTTTTGATGCAAAATGGCAAGGTGATAGCATTTTCCTCTAGACAACTTAAGGTTCATGAGAAAAATTATCCCACCCATGATCTTGAATTGGCGATCGCGGTATTTGCTTTGAAAACTTGGTGTCATTACTTGTATGGGGTTCATGTTGATGTGTTTACCAATCACAAGAGTCTCCAATATGTGTTCACCCGAAAAGATCTTAACGTGAGACAAAGAAGGTGGTTAGAGATCCTTAAAGATTATGACATGAGTGTACATTATCACCCCAAAAAACTAATGTTGTGGTTGATGCTCTATGTAGAGTGTCTATTAGTAGTCTAGCATATATCAATAATGATGGCAAAGAGGTGGCTAGAGAAGTTCACCGCTTGGCTAGATTGGGGTTAGGTTGGATGAAATTGAAAATGGTGGTGTAGTAGTTGTTGATGGTTCTAAATCTTCTTTGATTGAGGAAGTAAAGTCAAAACAAGATCTTGACCCCGCCTTGCAAGAGTTGAAGTCCTTAGCGAAGGATGGTACAGTGGAGGTTTTCTACCAAGAGGGAGATGGTGCCCTTAGGTACCAAGGTAGGTTATGTGTCCCTAATATTAATGACTTAAAGGAGTTGATCTGGAAGGAGGCTCATAATTCATCCTATTCTATTCACCCTGGTTCTACAAAGATGTATAGAGACTTGAGGAAGGTGTATTGGTGGGGTGGAATGAAGAGGTATATTTCCAAGTTCATATCCGGATGTCACAATTGCCAACAAGTGAAAGCCGAACATCAAAGGTCAGGTGGCATAACCCAAGACATAGAAATTCCTACTTGGAAATGGAACAAATCAGCATGGATTTTGTGGTTGGGTTGCCTAAGACTAGGAAACACTTTGACTCTATTTGGATTGCTATGGATAGAATGACAAAGTCGGCTCACTTTCTACCAGTCAAAACCACTTATGGTGCCAAATATTATGCCAAGTTTTACATCCATGAGATTATTATATTACATGGGGTGCCTTTGTCTATTATTTTGGATCATGGTGCTCAATTCACTTCTGACTTTTGAATGTCCTTCCAAAGATGTCTTGGTACCAAGGTTAAGCTTAGTACGCTTTTCATCCCCAAATGGATGGTCAAGCCGAGAGGACTATCCAAACTCTTGAGGATATGCTTCGAGCTTGTGTTTTAGAGCTTAAGGGTAGTTGGGATGAACATCTTCCACTTATTGAGTTTTCTTACAACAATAGTTACCACTCAAGCACTGGTATGGCTCCTTTTGAAGCTTTATATGGTAGGCATTGTAGATCCCTGGTTGGGTGCTTTGAAGTGAGGGAGATGGCTTTGCTAGGTCCGAATTTGGTCATGGAGGCCTTGGAGAAGGTGACGTTGATAAGGGAGAGATTGAAAACAACTCAAAGTAGACAAAGTCCTACTCCGATGTGAGGAGGAAGGTTCTTGAGTTTAAGGCTGGTGATTAGGTTTACTTGAAAGTCTCACCCATGAAGGGTGTGGTCCGGTTTGGCAAGAAAGGGAAATTGAGCCCAAGGTTTGTGGTTCCTTATAGAGTTTTTAGGAGAGTGGGTAAAGTTGAATATGACTTGGAGTTTCCTATAGAGATGAATATGGTTCATCCGGTCTTCCACGTATCCATGTTGAGAAAGTGTGTGGGTGACCTAAGTGTGATAATGCCCTTAGAGGTTAGTCAGGTTGTAGAAGATAATTTTACCTATGAGGAGGCCCCAGTGGATATTTTGGACAGACAAGTAAAGAGGTTGAGAAATAAAGATGTAGCTTCTGTCAATGTCCTCTAGAGGAATCAACAAGTTGAAAGTGCCACATAGGAAGTCGAGGCGGACATTAGAAAGCAATACCCATATCTCGTCAACCCTACTGAAGCTTAAGGTAATAATATAAGTCCCCGATATGATTTCAAGTCTTAAGTTTCAGCCCTCATGTCACTTTGCATGCATTCATATTTATGGTAACACGTGTATGGTGATTTTGATACATGTTGAGATTTTTGAAAATGACGTTTAAATGTATTTGTTGAATTCATGTCGGGCTGAAATCTTCATAATTACTTCTCTTACGCATGTTTCTTTGACATTCAAGGATGAATGTTCCCAAGGGGGAGATATTGAAATGCCCCACATGTGCTCGGAATGCCCTATAATCGTAATTTCTATATATCTCAAAATCTGTACGTGATTTCGAAAACTCGACTTCATATTCATGAACAGGGGAAAAAATTGAGTGGTGAATGGGTATAGCCCATATTTTAGAAGACCCATAGCAACAAATAGTTTTCACTAATTTACGATTTCCATTGGCTATTCATGCCCTAGCTGTGACACGCAAGAGGCGCGAAGCAGTGCATCTTGTACTCCGCATTTGGACTGTATCGCACCAGGGGCACGGACCAGTGCAATATTTTCCTTACTTTTTGTATGTTGGCCAAGAGCATTGGGGTCATAGCCTCATGCCCACTTAAACGTGAAATCAACCATACTTATTGATTTTTCAACTCTACAACTCACAAAACCCTCTCTCAAACCCCTCTAAGACTCCATCAAATTCTCTCATTTAAATCTAAGAAATTAAAGATCAACTTGGGACTCAAGAATTCATTTCAAGCTCTAAAACCATTTTGAGTTCAATTCAAGGAATTCAACGTTTAAGGTATAACGGTTTCATACATTGGGTCCTTTCACCCATGGAGCCCAACCATCCCTTTTCATGAAAATTGCATGTTTTCAAGTTGTATTACCTATGGGTATCTCTTATCATGGATTATGAATATAAATTATGTTAAGGTGTAATGAAATATTTATTGATTTTGCATGACTAACTACGTCCAACGTATTCCATGAATTGATTTTGTCTATCGAGACTATGCATGTTTTGAGCTATGAAACTATGAACCATTATGAGCTTTTGTGTTGGATTTCAAGGTACCCTACATGACGATTTTATAACATGTTGGTGGGTTGATTTGCATTGAGTTTGCTCATCTTATTTCACTCTTGAATTATATGATTTTGAACAAGTACCATGAATCCGCCATGTGTTTGATAACATGAAAAGAATTCTCAAGTTATTAATGATCTATTGCATCATCTACAAGTCAAGTGATGTCATGATGATTAAGGGCTTTCATGTATGCATTGAATTCATGAAAAGTATCTATGATATTGCAAGGATCAAGTTGAGTGCTATACAAAGATTTGCACTTATTATGAGTCATTCATGTTAATGCAAGGGATCATGTTTGATTATTATCTACTCTCATATTCAAGTTAGGCTCACTATTAGAGGTCAAACATGTTTATGAGCTGCTCAATTCATGTCATCATGTCTCTTAAAAGTTATTCATGTAATGATTAAAGTGTGAATATTTCAAGTATTTGGTGACATTTGACTTAGCAACGATTGAGGCTTAAGATAGAGGCTCGACTCAAGGGGTCCTTATATAAAGTCTTAGTCTCTAAACTATGTGCCACCATAGCATTATATATGATCTCTCTTATAGATTTCTCGTGGATCCATCTAGTTATACCTTACCTTGTCGAGGGGTGACATACCTCGATGACCCTGACGAGGGGGTCACCTGCCTCGAATTATTCATTGTATGGTTGTTACGTCAAGTAGAACACACCTTGGCGAGGGGCTGACATGTCACGATCACTTTGTCAAGGGGGTGACATACCTCGATCAACTTACCGATAGGGTGACATGCCTTGGATTCCAAGTAGCAGCTCACTTGATCTATGTCGGCTAAGGTCTATTCCCACACATGTATTATGTATTATGCAAGTTGAATGTTTTATAAGCATGTTTTATTACAAGCATTGATCATCCATGCCATGTTGAGATTATATATATCCATTGCTTATGATTTTGCATTTTGAACATATTGGCTTATATTTATGTTGCATTGCATCCCGCATACTTACTACATTCAAACGTACTAATGCATACTCTACGGCTACATGATATTACCATGTAAGGATCGGAGCTTCTTTTGATCATCCTCCACGAGGCTAGTTCGGTACGTTATTGATAAGCATTGGTGAGTCCTCAAGTCCGAGAACACTATCTATAGTGCTCTTGCTATTTTGAGACCTTATTAATTCTAACACTTATTATTATGAGGTTGAGCCCAGAAAGGGTCTTAGCCCCCACTCCATTCCAAGTTAGGTGTTGTTGGATAATATGATATACTTACGCTATGAGTTTGACTCTTGTATGCTTTTATGATTATCAAAGACTTCCCTTAGTCCCCCTTCCCCTTTATTATATCTCTTATTGTTGTTTATTTTGCTTCGGAGGCCAAGGATGAGTGATTCATATGCTAAGAGGCTTGTTTGGGGTCCCTTCATGTTCCCATTCGTTGTGTCACATCTAAGGCCTAGGCTTGGGTCGTGACATAGAGAACTGGAGCAGTGTAGCAAAACGAACATAGATCATGGCACAAGCATGTATGGGAACTCTTAAACCACAATTGAACCAATTGAAGTGAAGCATAATGACAACCTGAACCATCCCAAGGACTGAACATTGATACCGACAGATGAAGATTGCATAAGTTAATACCACAACTCCCCCCAACCGAGGTACAATGTTGTACATGGGAGAAAGGCCCTAGTTTCTATCCATATATGTCAACTAGGCCCCCCATAAGCCCAGAAAGTACATTCGTGCACAATATAGAACAAACGGATCATCACATAATCCCTCAGAACAATTACGGAAGCCCATAGAACCATTATAGAGCCTAGCTCTCCACATCATTAGAACAAGGGTCAGCTATATGTGGGTATAAGGTACTAATATCTAAGACTGAATGTGCCCTAAGCCCCCATAATCCCAGAGGGACCCACTTTTTTATACGCAATTTTTAACGGAAAGCCTCTGGGGATTAAATCATATTCGAAAGTCGTTGGTATGAAACTAACTGTGCTATCAAAATTTTCATCTATGGCACAATTCTTAAGAACATTGATTGGGTTAACTGTTAATCGATTCCAACGGCCAAATTTGCAATCGATGATATAATTGCACCGGACATGCTGCTTTGCAAACTAACTGTGCTATCAAAATTTTCATCTATGGCACAATTCTTAAGAACATTGATTGGGTTAACTGTTAATCGATTCCAACGGCCAAATTTGCAATCGATGATATAATTGCACCGGACATGCTGCTAGATTCATTTGACCGTTTTGGGGCTAATAAAATTGTCAGAACTCCATTTTAGGGTCATTTACTAGGACTTTACCCTAAAAATCATTTTACGGGTATAACTTCTCGATTAACATAAAAATCCACATAACTACCGAATAACCCGACTAATAATCACCCCAATAGTCCCGAGGCCACTATACACATGCTCTAATCAACATAATAACAGTAAAATAATAAAAATTACCTAGAGGGTCATTACAACATCCCCCACTAATAGGACTTTCATCCATGAAAGTATGAAAATAGGTATACTTGTAGGCACCAATTTACACCACGAGTATATAAGACATAAACATGTTCCATTATTTTCAGTACCACCCTCACTATAAAAAAATCCACCACCTGTCTGTATATAACAGTGAGTCGGTATGGTAACTATTTATCCCATCCACTTACTTAACTGACAAGTCATGTGGATCAATGGTCTACAGATACCTATCCCTACTACATCACCAGATGTTCGGATAGTCATGGTTGTTCATAAATTTACTTGTGGTTTACATTCATGACTTTTACTCTATTTTTGGCTTCCTTATACAAGTGATTCCCATAATCAAACACAAATATCCCATGATGTCCTGTCAAAATACCGCACATTCGGTTCCTAAAACAAGGGACTTTGTGTGTTCTCAATGCGACTTTTTATGGTTTTTATGTGTTTTGTTTATATTTTTGCAAAAAATATTGGTTGGCTTAATCTTGGTGAAAAGTAGCTGAATTTATTATATTTAGGGACCTACGAGTCGTAGCCGAAGCTACGAGTGATAGGGGATGACCGTAGTGATTCACAGCTTCTAAATCAAAATCTGAGAAATTGAAGTTCAGCCATAAGAGCCAATAGAATGGGTCGTAGCCTTCACTACGACTCATAGAAGAGGACCTCGTAGTGATCAATAGTGTTGTTTTAATTTGACCAAGAAATGCAAGGTTGGACTACGAGAAGGCACTACGAGTCGTAGACCAGATAACGACTCATAGTATGGATCATATCAGTCAAGTCCAAATGCCAAGTGCTGACTAAGAAGGCCCGGTTACGACTCGTAGGTCACCCTACGAGTTGTACCTATGAGCCAAAACTGCTGCTGACAAGATTTTCTAATTTAATTTAGGGACCTTTTTGTAAATATTATAAATAGTTTATGTTAGGGTTTTTAGAAGAGGAGGATATCAGATTTCCCATATCATAGAATATTTTGTAGAGAGAATATTTAGGGTTTAGAGTAGAAAACTAGGGTTTTATTTTGAAGACTCAATTTAGGGATTGGAATTGATGATATTTACGCTCCAATAAGAACAATTAACCTAACCAAAGGTTAGGGTCGAATTCATGGGGAAAACAGGGTTTGACTACAAGAATTGACTATCAATCATTTGGAGTATCTATAGCTACATTCTCTAAATAGTGGGAGAGGTTTGTGATTTAAGAACAAAAACAAAAAATAAGCACTATACTATGACGCGAGAAAACACTCAATTTTAGGGATAATTTTGGAATTGTGTTCTTCATGGTTCGTTTACTCGATTACCCTAGACAACAAAACTACAATTGGAAATTCACATGCACAATAGTTCTTTTAGTTTTCTTGTGAAGGTGAAGGTCGAATTTCACCATGGAGCTAAGTCAGCAACCATAGTATGCCAACTAACCATTACCTATTGTCCCAGTCAACCTCCCCTTGGTCATGTTTGGTTGATTAGATAAGAACATATTAATCGAATCCTGCCATCTACTTCCCTTTCCTATTCGTCACTACTTTGGTATGGATCGTGATAGTAGGCTGGGTTTGCTCTTGGCCACCACCAAACAACAATCATAATGAAGAGAAATAGACAATACATGCAAAACCCCAATCATATAAATGTAATAAACCTAGGTCATCTCAAGTCAACTACCCATGTTTCCCACAACCCCAAGTTGTGGGTGCTTAGCTACTCATGGCTAAGGTAAAACCAACAAAAATGCATATACAAAATATAGTTGAGAATTTTACCCAAAGCAATGAGAGTGAAGGCACTACAAGTTGCAAACCACAAGCTTGATAGGTAGGTAAGGAGTGTAAAGCAAGATTTGCGATCCCCAAAAGTGGGTTTTTCAAGAGAAAATGAAAATCTATTATAAAACCCTAAAATATTCTTGAGAAAATATTTAAAAGCACATTCATAGTTCACAATCTAGGCTCCCTGAAATAAAATCCTAACTTAAAGTATTTATAGTGTTTATAAATTATCCCTAAAAATTACACAAAAAAGACAGCTAGCAGCTGGTACGCCTCATAGGTATGACTCTGTAGGGTGACCTACGAGTCATAATCGAGGTCTCATATTAGTTTTTTGGCATTTTGGACTCAATAGGTATGAGTTGTTGCTTAAGCTATGACTCGTATGTTCCTTTTGTAGTCTAGGTCTTCAATTTTTGGTCCAAAGTTTTGGCTCTCTATTTTCTTCTACGAGTCCACCTATACGAGTCATAGTGAGACCTACGACTCGTAGGATGGCCTTGCAGGGCTGACCTCCACTTAACATATTTTTTATTTTTGATCTTTGTTTCTTGCTACGAGATCACCATATTACACGTAGCTTGGGCTACAACTCGTAGATGAGCTCGTATGTCTTGTGTTTCAGCAAAATCGACAATTTCCTCCAAAATCATGTTAGCCTACCTTTTCTGCAATAAAAACACAAAAACACATAAAAATCACAAAAATTAGCATTAAGAACTCACAAAATATCTTGTGTTAGGCATCAAGTTTGTTGTATTTTAACAGCATATCAGGAATCACTTGTAATTCAAATTTATCTTCCAAGCTTGTGAATCTAAACTCAAGGTGATTTATTGTTCTTCATTCTCTTTGGTAATTTCTCAAATATGTTTATTTCATTCATTGTTTGTGTTGTTGCCCAAGTTATGAGTAGCTAAACCCCCACAACTTTGGTGTTGTGGGAACCATGAGTAGCTAGCTTAATAACCTGGATTATTTGCACCTCTTGAGTTGGGTATTTGTATGTATTATCCATTGTCCTTCATTTTTCTTGTTTTATAATGGTGGCCAACATTAAACCCCGCCTAGTTTCATGATCCCGATCAAGGTAGTGATGAATAGGAAAAGGAAATGGGTGATAGAATTTGATGGATTCATTCTCATCTAATCAACCAAACCCGACCAAGGAGAGGTTGACTGGGAAAACAGGTAACGATTAGTTGGCACACTATGGTTGTTGGCCAAGCACCATAGTGAAATTCAACCTTCACCTTTGCCCAAGGGATGGAAGAACCTAAGTTACCATTCTGCATGCATTGTCACAATATAGGTTGTGTTATCTGGGGTATTTGAGTTAGTAAATCATGAAGAACATAATTTCCCAAGTTGCTCTCCAATTTGATTGTCTCTTTGCTTGTTAGTATAGTTTTAGTTTCTTATAAGTCATTTCAAACCCCCTTTTTAATTGAGAAGGAAGTGGATTGAAGTTTGAAATGATTGTTGGTGAATCAATGTGGCAAAACCCCATAATCCCTTGGGATTCGACCCTAAACTATGGTTAGGTTTTATATTTTAAAATAATCACTTTATCCTCGAAATGAGAGGTACTGTTTGAGTGTGATCAAAATTAACGGCATCATCATCGGGGGATACAACAAGGTTTTGACTTGATTTCACTAGTAGTTACTTCAAGTGTTGATTGCTTAATTCTCTGGCATTTTACTCTTATTTTTGTTTTTGTTGTTTAGTTTCTTTTGTAAGATATACTAAGTGTATGCCATACACAAGGAGCCAAGGCAGACCCTTAGAGCTAATTAATCTTGAGATCCATTAGGTTGCAAGGAGAATGGCCCAAGCAAATGTAGATGTTGTAGTTGATGAATCCATAGATCGACATGATGACAATGTGTATAGAAAGGAGAATCCACCACCAAGGGAAAATAGGCCACACCATAGGGATTTCAATGAGAATACATATGGTTGGAATCAATATCGGTTGAACCCTATGACCATGGATGTCACAGGTAATATAGTGTTTCTACCACAACCGACAGACACTAAGTTCACAGCTTCGAGTGGATTACTCTACATTCTTCAGAACAGTGGTTTGTTTGTAGGGCTACCTATTGAGGATCCTTATAGTTATCTTCATAATGTTGTATTTGTCTGTAAAAGTGTGATGGGTACACAGAATCTCTCTATGGATTTTGTTGGGTTATGAGTATTCCCTTTATCTCTTACAAGGAATGTGGCAATATGGTTTTCAGAACTCAACAGAGTTAAATCACCAGTTGGGAAAAATTGCAAAGAGCCTTCTTAGAGCGATATTTTCCAAGGTCTAAATTGCTCAAGCTAAAGGACCAAATCAATAACTTTGAGAAATTTTCAGGTGATTCCATTAGTGCAACGTTGGAGAGGTTTACCAAGTGTTTGAGAATGGTTTCGGACCATAAGATTGTGGATGATGCCTTAGTGAAAATTTTCTTATCAGGCTCTTGATGAAAATAGTTAAGCATGTGCCGATACAATCATGGGAGGCATGTTCTTACACCAACCATTTAAACGAATAGAGGAAAGGATGGAAAAAATAGTGAAGATCAATAGAGGATGGGGACAAAGGGATAGAACTACTATAAGAAGTTGTTGTACTGTGAGAATTAGTTTGGATCAAGAAAAAATCAATGCTGAGATCATGCAACAACTTGCTCAACTCCGGAGGTGGTGAAACAAACTCAAGAAAGTGTTTATACGGTAGTCCACCAAGCCCCAAGATCACCCATGTATAGTGAGTCATATTATGATGACAAAGTTTGCTTTGTTAGAGATCAAGTGGTGGGTTTTCAGAACAATACCCAATGGTCCAATCTGGACTATTGGTGTCAAGTTTTCGAAAATCAAGATCAGAACTACAATCGAGAGGTTGCATATAGAGATAACTGTGGTGGTTATGTTGAGAGAGATAGGGCGCTCAAGGTCGAATGGGGATGAAGATATGGGTATAGAAATGGTCCTTATGTGCATTATGATCATGAAGTTGGTTCTATCAATTCAAGGATAGAGGAAATGTTTGACAAGTTGTTGAAGAGAGCCAATCACCAAGATGAGACTTTGAAGGGAATGAAATCGGATATCTCAAGTATCAACTAAAAGATCGAGTCTCACTCGGTGGCAATCAAGCAATTGAAACAACAATTTGGTCAAGTATCCCTCCAATTGAATAAATGCCAAAAGGTTACATTACCAAGCAATATGGTCCAAAACCCGAAGAATGAGGGACATTGCATAGCAATTGCAATTAAGGGAGGTGAAAGTAGCATTGATTCTTTCATGCCAACCAAAGTAGAAAATCTGCATGAGAAAGAGAGCATAAAGAGGGTTGTGGCCGATAGAGATGATGATGAGATAAATGGGTAGTCAGAGAGGGTGAGAGACCGAGGAAGTATAAGACCTTCCGAGACCTCCTCCCCCTTTTCCTCAAAGAATCACGAAGAGGGAGGAGGAGAGCAAACTTAAGCATATCCGATCAATACTCAAAAAACTATCGGTGAACATCCTTTTGATTGAAACCTTAGAGAAGATGATGGATTACGCAAGGTATATGAAGAATTTGGTCACAAAGAAGCAAACAGTGAGCCAAGAACTCTCACATGAACCTCAACATTGTGGTGCCATCACTACCAAGTCATTGATCCAAAAGTGTGAAGACCCAGGTGCTGTCACTATACCATGCACTATTGGGGAGGTAGAGTTTGCTAGAGCACTTTTGAGTTGGGTGCTAGAATCAACTTGATGCCACTTGCCATCTTCAAGAAACTCGGCTTGGGAACTCCCACTCCTACAAAAATGAGGTTACTAATGGCAGTCAGAATAGTCAAGAAACCTATGGGAATGCTTTATGATGTGTTGGTAAAGGTAGACAAGTTTATATTTCCCACAGATTTTGTTATACTTGACTGTGAGGTTGATTTTGCAGTTCGTATTACTTTGGGAAGGCTTTTCTTAACTACAGGTCACACTCTAATTGATATGGAAAAGGGGCTACTCACATTCAGAGTTAGGAATGAAGAGGTTGTGTTTCATGTTTGCCAACAAGAACGGAAGAACTATAATCTGAGGGTAGTCTCGGCAATTGAAACTATTGATGATGATGATGAGTTAGAATACTTGTTGAGCTACAGCTAGGAGTTGACACTTTGGAGGCAGTCTTGGTGAACTTTGATGGCGATGGTATCCCAGATTATGAGGAGACAATAAATGCTCTTGGGTTGTCATTCGGCCGTAGATGTCAGACCAAGTTGGAGCTAGACTTGAAGAACCAAGAGACGCCGCCTATAAACCTTTAAAAAGATACCACTAGTGTTGGAATTGAAAGGACTTCCAATGCATTTAAAGTATGCATTCTTAGGAGAGAACAAGATATTACCAGTCATCATAGCTGCAGACTTAAGTGAGGGGTAAGTAGATGCCCTTGTGATAGTACTCAAGCAGTTTAAAAGGGCTATTGGGTGGACAATTGCAAATATCATTGGTATTCTTCCTGGAATATGCACTCTAAAAATCTAGTTAGTCAAAGATTACAAGCACAGCACGAACATCAAAGGCATCTGAACCCTCCTATACAAGAGGTAGTCCGCAAGGAAATCATCACGTGGTTAGATGCAGGAGTAATTTACCCAATTGCCGACAGTGAATGGGTGATCCCAATTCAGTGTGTCCCAAAGAAAGGGGGCAACACAGTGGTGCCCAATATGAAAAATGAATTGATACCTATGAGGCAAGTCACCGAATGGAGGGTATATATGGACTACAGAAAGCTCAATGTCTCAATAGAGAAGGACCACTTCCCTATGCCATTCATGGTTCAGATGCTTGACAGACTTGCAGAAAAAGGATGGTATTGTTTCCTTGATGGGTATTCTGGCTATAATCTAATCATCATTGCTCTAGAAGATCAGGAGAAAACCACTTTCACCTGCCCAGATGGTACATTTGCATTTAAAAGGATGTCATTCGGATTATGTAATGCCTTGGCTACATTTCAAAGATGCATGATGTCTATCTTCTAGGATATGCCTGAAAGCACTATTGAGGTATTCATGGATGATTCAGCATGGTTGCTCACTCATTTGAGGATTGTTTGGAAAACTTCATAATGATTTGCGAAGATGTGTGGAAAGTCATTTGGTAATGAATTGGGGAAAATGTCATTTTATGGTTAAGGATGGTATTGTGTTAGGCCATAGAATCTCGGGTAAATGCATTGAGGTCGGCAGAGCAAAGATTGAGGTAATAGAGAAGCTCCCACCACCAATTTCAGTAAAGTATGTTACAAGTTTTTGGGAGATGTAGGGTTTTATGAAAGGTTCATAAAAGACACCTCCAAAATTTCATACCCATTATGTAAATTATTGGAGAAGGATGCCAATTTCATGTTTGATGATGCATGAATGCAAAACTTTGAAAAATTGAAAAAGAGGTTGACCTTAGCACCAATTTCGTAGCTCTTGATTGGTCCAAGTCATTTGAAATAATATATGATGCCAGCGGGGTTGCGTTAGGTGTCTTTTTGGGGTAGCATAAAGAGAGAGTCTTACACCCTATATACTATGCTAGCAAAGCCCTAAACACAGCTCAAAAGTATTACACTATCATAGAACAAGAGTTTGTTGCATTGGTCTTTGCATTCGAAATGTTTCGGTCATATTTGTTGGGAGCCAAGGTGATAGTGCACACGGATCACTCATCATTCAAGTATTTGATATCTAAAAAGGATGCAAAGCCAAGACTAATAAGATGAGTACTTTTGTTATAAGAGTTCAACTTCGATGTCATTAATAGGAAACAGTCAAAAAACCAAGTTACCAATCACCTATCTAGATAAGAGGATGGGGCAATGATACAGTTTGATGATGGTGAGATTAATGACTCCTTCCCTGATGGAAGAGTGTTGGCTACAGCATATTATCCAAGACCTTGGTTAGCAAATTATGTAAAGTATTTGGTGAGTGACATTATACCTCCTAACTTGAACACGCTTCAAAGATGGAAGTTTATGCTTGATGTGAGGAAATTCTTTTGGGATGACCCATATTTATTCCATGTGTATGCTAACGGGATCATCTGTCATTGTGTGCCTGAGGTACAAATGATGAGCATACTTGAAGCCTGTCACTTATCACTTGTAGGTGGGCACAGATTCAAACAACCCATAAGATCTTACAATGCATCTATTATTGGCCCACAATCCACCAAGATACTCATGATTATGCCAAAGCTTGTGATAGATGCCAAAGAGAAGTTAGAGTCACCCGTAAACGTGAGCTCCCTCTAAATCCTAGCTGGGTAATTGAGTTTTTTGATGTTTGGGAGATAGACTTCATGGGACCATTCATCAGCTCGTACGGGAACAAGTACATCTTAGTAGCTATGGCTTATTTCTCCAAGTGGGTGGAAGTTGTGGCTCTACCTAACAATGAAGGTAAAAGTGTAAAAGTGTTCCTCAAAAAGAACATCTTCTCTAGATTTGGTACTCCTCCAACCATAATCAGTGATGGTGGTTCTCACTTTTTGCAACCGACTCTTAAAGCACTCCTTAAAAAGCATGGGGTAAACCACTAGGTGGTAACACCCTACCATCCTCAAATAAGTGGAGAGGTAGAGGTATCCAATCAGGGAATGCAAATCGGTTAATCAAGAAGATTTTAGCCAAAATGATTAATGCAAATCGAATAGATTAATCAAGCAAGCTTGATAATGCATTATGGGCATACCGAACTGCATTCAAAACTCCTATTAGCATGTCCCCCTACTAGCTTGTCTTCGGGAAGGCATGTCTTCTGCCAGTGGAGCTTGAACACAAGGTAATGTGGGCCTTAAAGAAGTTGAATCTTCAATGGTATGATGTTGCATAGTCTCAGTTGACTCAACTTAATGAGCTTGATGAATTTTGATTTAGGGAATATGAGAGCTTGGCATTGCATAAGCAACGAATGAAATTTCAAAATGATCGTCACATTGAATGCCAACAATTTGCATCAGGGGACTTGATATTGCTTAATAACACTATATTGAAGCCATTCCCTAGAAAGCTCAAATCTATATAGATAGGACCTTTCCAAATAGTGCATGTATTCAGTCATGGTGCTATTGAATTAGAGAGACGAGATTGAAACTCCCAAAAAAATGCTCAAAAAATGTGCTTCGAAAATGTCCATAATCGTAATTTTCATATATCTTAAAATCCGTGCGTGATATCCAAAATCTAACTTCATATTCTCGATCAGGGGGAAAAATTGAGTGGGGAATGGGTGTAACCCATATTTTAGAGGACCCGTGCGAAAAATCGCTAATTTTTCTTATCCAATGTATATCTATGACCAGGCCGCGATTCGGACTAAGGCGGAGCAGTACAAACTTTCCCTTCACGTTGGCTCCAAGTCATGGACTAGACATGGACTAGTACAAGTTTTTCCTTAATTTTCTATTTCAGCCCAAGGGCATTGGGGTCATAGTCCCATGCCCACTTATGCGTGGAAACACCAATACTTAGCCATTCTTCTACTCTATATCACTCAAGATGCTCTCAAAAACCTCTCCAAGACTTAACCAATATCTTATTCAAATTTCAAGGATTTCAAGCCTAACTTTGGAACTCAAGGATTCTCTTCAAGCTCCAAGTTCTTTTCAAGCTCCACTAAAGAAAATCCAAGTTTGAGGCATGTGGGTTTCATCCATTGGGTCCTTTCACCCATGAAGCTCAATCTTCCTTTCTATGAAACTTACATGTTTTCAAGTTGTATCATCTATGGGTATCTCTTATTATAGATTTTAATTATAAATTATATTAGGGTTTTATGAAATATTGATTGATTATGCATGTCTATCTATTTCAAGCTTATACTATGAATTGGTTTTATCTATTGAGACTACGAATGTTTTGAGCTATGAAACTATGATTTATTATGAGATTTGATGATGGATTTCAAGGGATCTTACATGAGGGTTTTACTATATGTTAGTCGATTGATTTACATTGAGTTTTATCATATCATTTCACTCTTGAATTGCATGATTTTGAACTAGCATCATACACCCACCAAGTGTTTGATAAAATGTCTTGGCAAGAATTCTCAAGTTATTGGTGATCTATTACATGGTTTACAAGTCAAGTGACTTTATAATGATTAAGGCCTTGCATGTATGCATTGAATTCATAAAAAGTATCAATGGTGTTACAAGTAGACCACTCCTTGTTGGGGAGGGGGTGACATGCCCAATCACCTTGTTAAAGGGGGTGACATGCCTCAATCACCTTGTTTGGGGTGACATGCCCAATCATCATGTTGAGGGGTGGATACCTCGACCGCCTTGTTGGGTAGTGACATGCCCAATCACCATGCTGAGAGGTGGATAACTCAACCACCTTGCTGGGGGATGACATGCCCAATCACCATGTTGAGAGGTAGATACCTCGATTACCTTGTTGAGGGGTGACATGCCCAATCACCTTGTTAAGGGGTGGATACCTCAACCACCTTATAAGCGGGTGACATGACTTGGATTCCAAGTAGTAGTTTCTTGGTCTATGATGATTGTGGCCTCTTCCTACAAACGTATTATGTTTTATACAAGTTATGCGATTTATAAGCATGTTTTACTTCAAGTATTAATCATGCATTCTCATATTGATACTATACTTATCCATTGCTTATGATTAAGCATTTTGGCTATATTGGCTTATATCTTGTTGCATTGCATCCTACATACTTAGTACATTCAAAAGTACTAATGCATACTCTATGCCTACATGGTATTAACATGTAAGAACCAGAACACCTCTTGATCATCCTCCACATGGCTAGTTCGGTGATTTGGAGATAAGCTTTGGTAAGTCATCAAGTCCAAGGATGCTACCTATGTTACTATTGCCTTTTGCTACTTCTTTATATTGAAAACTTGATAGTATGAGGATGAGCTATAAAAGTTTCTTGGACTCGCTCCAATCTATGTTAGAGGTGTTGTTGGAATATTTGATATACTTATGCTATGAGCTTGACTCTTGAACATTTTATGATTATCAAAGAATTCCCTTAGTCTCGATTCCCTTATTTATATCTCGTGTGTTGTTATTTTGCTCCGGAGACCAAGGATGTGTAATTGGTATGCTAAGAGGCTTGGTTGGGGTTCCTTTGAGTTCCCCATTCATCGTGTCACATCTAGGGCCTAGGCTTGGATCGTGACAAATTTGGTGTCAAAGCACTAGGTTGCTATTGGTCCTCGAAATTTAACACACCACGTCGATTAGAGTCTTATTCATGGTTGTGAAGCGCACCACAACTATGAATGGAGGCTATGAGGCATTTTAGGAAATACTTCACTTCTTCATGGTCTATATCATGCTTTAGAAGTAATTGTAAGGCTTTTAACCCTTACAAATGCTCTTTGCTCTTCTAGATCATGTCGATTCCGAGAGGGAGACTAAGAAGAGCCCATATACTTGAGGAGAAATCGGCCCCTCCCGTTCCTCAAGCTCCTCAAGGTGGAGGGGTGGTTCAAGATGAGTTTCGGGATGTTATTACAATGTTGGCTCTTACTATGACCTACCAAATCCACCAAGGGTTCCAAGCCCCTCATGCTCCCACTCCGACTTCTACGGTGAGGGATTCCACTAGAATGAATGCACCAGAGTTCCAAGGATCCAGACGGATGAGGATCCCTAAGAGTTTATCAATAAGGTGCACAAAGTCCTATCTATTATAGGGTCAATTCGAAGGAGAATGTGGAGTTGGCAGCCTACCAACTCAAAGGGATGGCTAAAATTTGGTTTACACTATGAAAGTTGGAGAGGAGAGATAATGATTCTATTCCTTTGTGAGGAGTTCAAGGCCGCATTCCTCAATCGGTTCTTTCCTATCGAGCAAAGGGAGTCTTAAATGATGGAGTTTATAAACCTTAAGCAAGTTTCCATGAGTCTGAGGGAGTATTCCCTCAACTTTAACTAACTTTCCAAGTATGGCCCACAATTGGTTGCCTACCCGAGATCAAGGATGAACAAATTTATGTTGGGTGTGTTTGACTTGGTTAATGAGGAGTATTGTACTGCCATGCTAATTGGTGATATGAATTCATCCCACCTCATGACATATGCCGAACAACTAGAGGGGGAAAAGCTTAGAAAGAAGAGAGTTAGTAAATCCAAGAGGGCTCGTTTTGAAGGTGGATTCCAAAATTCCAAGGGTGGACGATTTCATCAAGGCCACAAGTTCCAAGGCCAAGGGTCTTCCAATGCTCCTAGTAGAAGTTTTTCTAATGATAACCCAAGATGCCAAGGTAGTGGTGGTAGGGTGCCTAACCCTATATGCCGAAGATGTGGTAGGAGTCATAATGGCCCATGTTTAAAGAACTCTAAGGCTTTCTATGGTAATAGAGAAGTGAGTCATAAGGTGATTAATTGTCCTTGTGCGCAAAACAAAGGTAGAGATGGTCGTCCATAATGCCAAGGTGCAAATGTGGGTCCAAAGGGAAGAGGAGGCTAATAAGGGGGTGCTCCAAGGTAAAATAGATTCTATGCTCTTTAAGGAAGATAAGGTGTGGATGAGGTGCCAATGTAGTCATCGGTATGTTTAAGGTTTTTTATTTTGATGTGTATGCTTTGATAGACATGGGTGCCACTCTTTCTTTTATTACTCCTTTTATTGCTAAAAAGTTTCGTGTTAGTATCAAATTGTTGTGTGAACCTTATGAAGTGTCTACCCCCGTTTGTGAGACTAAAAGAGTCTATAGAAATTGTCCCGTGTTCATCACGCATAAAAACTTGCCTAGTGATTTTGTTGAATTAAATATGATGGATTTTTATGTCATTCTTGGGATGGATTGGTTGCATGCATATTATGCTCCTATTATTTGTAGAACCCGTAGGGTTAAATTCCAATTTCCTAATGAGCCTGTCCTTGAGTGGGAATGTTATGATGTGGTGCTCAAGGGTAGATTCATTTCTTGCCTTAAAGCCCAAAAGTTGATTTCTAATGGTTGTCCTTAAGTGGGACTGTTATGATGTGATGCTCAAGGGTTAGGGATGTTAAGTCCAAAGTCCTTCCTATTGAGTCAGTTCCGATGGTTAATGAGTTTCTTGATGCCATTCTCGATGAGCTTCCCGGTGTTCCTCCCGAAAGGGAAATAGACTTTGGTATAGACCTCTTTCCCGATACTCAACCTATTTTTATTCCCCCTTACCGTATGGCCCAAGAGGATTTGAAGGAGCAATTAAGGCATTTGTTGGAGAAGGGTTTTGTAATGCCTAATAAGTCACCTTGGGGTGCACCGATGTTGTTTGTGAAGAAAAAGGATGGTTCTCTTAGAATATGCATTGATTATCGACAACTTAATAGTGTCACCATAAAGAACAAGTGCCCTCTACCAAGGATTGATGACCTTTTTGATCAACTTCAAGGGGCTAGTGACTTTTCTAAGATTGATCTTCGGACTGGATATCACCAAGTGAAAGTGACGGCTTTCTAGACCAGGTATGGGCACTTTGAGTTTGTTGTATGTCCTTTGGGTTGACTAATGCACCAGCTATACTTACTGATCTTATAATAGGGTCTTTAAACCCTACCTTGACTTGTTTGTGGTGGTTTTTATTGATGATATCTTCATTTATTCCCATAGTGAGGAGGGACATGTGAATCACTTGAGGATGAGGTTGTATGATAAATATGAAAAATGTGAGTTTTGGTTGAAAGAATTTGATTTTCTAGGGCATGTGGTGTCGGCTGATGGCATTAAGGTGGATACTAACAAGACGGAGGTGATTAGACATTGGCCTAAACCATTGACTCCATCGAACATTGGAAGTTTCTTGGGTTTTGCGAGCTATTATTGGACGTTTGTGAATGATTTCTCTTCTATTTTTTCCCATGACTAAGTTTACCCAAAAGTAGGGGAAATTTGTGTGGACCGATGAATGTGAAAAGAGTTTCCAAACTTAGAGAGATAAGCTTGTCTCCGCTCCTATCTTGTCTCTATCGGAAGGCTTGGAAGGATTTGTTGTATTGTGATGCCTCAAGAATTTTTTTGGGGTGTGTTTTGATGCAAACTGGCAAGGTGCTAGCATATGCCTCTAGATAACTTAAGGCGCCTAAGAAGTATTATCCCACCCATGATCTTGAATTGGTGGCCGTAGTATTTGCTTTGAAAATTTGGCGTCACTACTTGTATGGGGTTTATGTTGATATATTTACCAACCAGAAGAATCTCTAATATGTGTTCACCCAAAAAGATCTTATCTTGAAACAAAGAAGGTGGTTAGAGCTCCTTAAAGATTATGATATAAGTGTGCATTATCACCCCGGCAAAGCTAATGTTATGGTCGATGCTCTAAGTAAGGTGTCTATGGATAGTCTAGCTCATGTTGATGATAGTGGCAAAGAGGTCGCTAGAGAGGTTCACCAATTGGCCAGATTGGGCGTTAGGTTGGTTGAAGTTGATAATGGTGGTTTAGTGGTTATTAATGGTTCTAAGTCTTCCTTTGATTGAGGAGGTAAAGGCAAAACAAGATCTTGACCCTGCCTTGCTAGAGTTGAAGGCCTTAGTGAGAGATGGTAAAGTGGAGGTTTTCTCCCAAGAGGTCGTTGATGTTCTTAGGTGCCAAGGTAAATGGTGTGTGCCAAATGTGGGTGATTTGAAAGAATTGATCTTGAAGGAGGCTCATAATTCATTCTATTCCATTCACCCTGGTTCTACAAAGATGTATAGAGATTTGAGAGAGTTTTTTGGTGGGGGGCATGAAGAGAGACATTGCCAAGTTCATCTCCGAATGTCACAATTGCCAACAAGTGAAAGCCGGACATCAAAGGTCAGGTGGCCTAGTCCAAGATATACATATTCCCACTTGGAAGCGGGAGGAGATCAACATGGTTTTGTGGTTGCGTTGCCTAAGACTAGGAAACATTTTGACTCCGTATAGGTTGTTGTGTATAGAAAATAAAAGTCGGCTCACTTCTTACTAGTCAAAACTACTTATGGTACCAATGATTATGCCAAGGTTTATATACATGAATTGGTTAAATTGTATGGGGTGCCCTTTTCTATCATTTCGGATCATGGTGCTCAATTCACTTCCCACTTTTGGAGGTTATTCCAAAGAGGTCTTGGTACCAAGGTTAAGCTTAGCACGTCCTTTCACCCTCAAATGGATTGTCAAGCCGAGAAGACTATCCAAACTCTTGAGGATATGCTTAGAGCTTGTGATTTAGAGTTTAAGGGTAATTGGTATGAATATTTTCCACTCATTTAATTTTCTTATAACAATAGCTACCACTCAAGTAGTGGTATGGCTCCCTTTGAAGCTCTTTATGGTAGGCGTTATAGATCCCTGGTTGGGTGATATGAAGTAGGGGAAATGGCTTTGCTAGGTCCAAATTTGGTCATGGAAGCATTGGATAAGGTGAGGTTGATAAGAGAAATATTGAAAATAGCCCCAATTAGACAAAATTCCTACTCTGATGTGAGGAGAAGAGATCTTGAGTTTAGGGTTGGTGATTGGATTTACTTGAGGAGAGTAGGTAATGTTGCTTATGAGTTGAGTTTCCTATGGAGATGAATATGGTTCATTTGGTCTTCCATGTGTCCATTTTGAGAAAGTATGGGTGACCCAAGTGCTATAGTGCCCTGGGATATTATGGGTGATGTAGAAGATAATTTGACCTATGAAGAGGTCCCAGTGGAGATTTTGGATAGACAAGTGAAGAGGTTGAGGAATAAAGATGTAGCTTCCATCAAGGTCCTTTGGAGGAACCAACAAGTTTAAAGTGCCACATGGGAAGTTGAGGCGTACATAAGAAAGCGATATCCATATTTCTTCCACTCTACTCAAGCCGAAGGTACTAATTTAAGTCTCCTATATAAATTCAAGTCTTAAGTTTTAGCCCTTATGTCATTTTGCATGCATTCATATTCATGGTGATTTTTGATATTCATGTTGAGAATTTTTTGAAAATGGTGTTTAAATATATTTGATGCATTCATGTCAAGCTTAAATCTTCATGATTACCTCTCTTATGTACGTTTCTTTGACATTCGGGGATGAATGTTTCCAAGGGGGAGATATTGAAACGCCCCAAAAATGCCCCAAAAATGTGCTTCAGAAATACCCACAATTGTAATTTCCATATACCTCAAAATCAGTGCTTGATCTCAAAAATTCGACTACATATTTGATGTTCATGCTCCAACAGTAAAGCAGTTGCAATCAGCAATAAACCTAACCAGAGGTTAGGGTCGAATCCACAGGGAATACGGGGCTTGACCATATAGATCCACTATCAATTATTTGAAGCATCAATAATGGGGGGAGGGGGTTTGTGATTTAAATTGACAAATAAAAACCAACACTACACTAACTATGCAAGAAGACACTCAGATTTATGGGCAACTTAGGAATTGTGTTCCCATGATTCGTTGACTCAGTTACCCTAGACAACATAACTCTAATTAGGCATTCGCATGCAGGATGGTAACTTAGGTTCTTCAAGCCCTCTTTTGAAGGTGAAGGTCAAATTTCACCGTGGTGCTTGGTCGGCAACCATGGTGTGCCAACTAACTATTACCCGTTATCCCAGTTAACCTCTCCTTAGTCAGGTTTGGTTGATTAGATGAGAACACATCAATCGAATCTTGTCATCTACTTTCCTTTTCCTATTAGTCACTACCTTGGTCGGGATCGTGAAAGTAGGTGGGTTTTGGTGTTGGCAACTACCAAACCAATCAAAATAAGGGAAATAAACAATACATGCAAAACCCCAATCAAAGAAAATGCACAAAGTCTTGGTCATTTCAAGTCAACTACTCAAGGTTCCCATAACCCCAAGTTGTGGATGCTTAGCTACTTATGGCTAAGGCAAAATAACAACAATGAATATAGAAGACATAGTTGAGAGTTTACCCAAAACAATGAAGAACAAAAGCACCTTCAAGTTGGAAACCACAAGCTTTGATAAATGGAAGATGAGTACAATGTGATTTTCCGAACCCCCAAAGTGGGTCTTCAAATTAAAAATTGAAATATGCACTAAACCCTAGAAATTTTCTAGAGAGAATATTCAGAGTGTGGAACCTTAAAAAATATTTAAAGTCAGAAGTCCTTCTCTTAAAACCCCATCATTAAGTATTTATACTATTTACAATTTTTCCGTAAAAATTAAATAGAAAAGACAGTTAGCAGTAGGTACATCACTTAGAAAAGACTCACTGGGTGACCTACGAGTCGTAATCGGGGTCTCGTTGTCAGTACTTGACATTTTAGACTTCACTGTTATGACCCACTATTACGAGTCGTTACTTGGGCTACGACTCGTATGCTCCTCTCATAGTCTAGGCCTTAAATTCTTGGTTCAAACTTTTAGCTCACTATTTCTTACTATGATCCTGCCTATACGACTCGTAGTGAGACTTACGACTCGTAGAATGACCTCGTAAGGCTGACCTTCACTTAGAAGATTCTTGATTTTGCTCATTGTTTCTTGCTACGAGAGCACCATAAGACTCATAACTTGGGCTACGACTCGTAGGATGGTTCGTATGTCCTGCACTTCAATAAAATCTGCAATTTTCTCCCAAAATCATATCAACCTATCTTTTCTCCAATAACAACATAAAAACCATAAAAAGTCGCATTAAGAACTTGCAAAATCCCCTGTTTTAGGCACCAAATATGTTGTATTCTGACAACACATCAATATTCTCAATCAGGGGGCAAAGTTGAGTGGGAAATAGGTATAACCCAGATTTTAGAGGACCCGTAGCAAAAAATAATTTTCGCTAATTTTCCTTACCCAGTGTGCATCCGCAACTAGGCCGCGATGCGGACTGGGCACGAAGCAGTACAAACTTTCCCTTCGTGTTGAGTCTGCATCGCGGACCAGCACAAGTTTTTTCCTTAATTTTTTGTTTCGACCCTAAGGCATTGGGGTCATAGCCCCATACCCACTTATGCATACTTAGCTATTTTTCAACTCTATATCACTCAAGGCCCTCTCAAAAAACTCTCCAAGACTTAACCAAATATCTCATTCAAATTTCAAGGATTTCAAGCCTAACTTTGGAACTCAAGGATACTCTTCAAGCTCCAAGTTCTATGCAAGCCCAACTCAAGAAAACTCATGTTTGAGGTATGTGGGTTTCATCCACGGGGTCATTTCACCCATGGAGCCCAATCTCCCTTTCTATAAAAAATTACATGTTTTCAAGTTGTATCATCTATGAGTATTTGTTATTATCAATTTTGATTACAAATTATGTTGGGGTTTTATGAAATGTTGATTGATTATGCATGTCTATATATTTAAAGCTTATACTATGAATTGATTTTGTCTATTGAGACTGCGCATGTTTAAGATATGAAAGTATGATCTATTATGAGATTTGATAATGGATTTCAAGGGATCTTACATAAGGGATTTACTATATGTTGATGGGTTGATTTACATTGATTTTTTTTCATATTATTTGACTATTGAATTGCACGATTTTGAACTAGCATTATACACCTATCAAGTGTTTGATAAAATTCATTGACTAGGATTCTCAAGTTATTGGTGATCTATTACATGATTTGCAAGTCAAGTGACTTTATGATGATTAAGGGCTTGCATGTATGCATTGAATTCATGAAAACTATCTATGGTGTTGCAAGTAGACCTGACCTTGTTGGGTGGTGACATGCCCAATCACCTTGTTGAGGGGGTGACATGCCTCAATACCTTGTTAGGGGATGACATGCCCAATCACCATTTTGAGGGATGGATACCTCGACCACCTTGTTAAGGGTGACGTGCCCAATCACCATGTTGAGGGGTGGATACCTTGATCACCTGGTTGGGGGGTGACATGCCCAATCACCTTGTTGAGGGGTGGATTCCTCAATCACCTTCCAAGGGGTGACATGCCTTGGATTCCAAGTAGTGATTTCTTGGTCTATGATGATTATAGTCTCTTCCTACAAATGTATTATGCTCTATACATGTTATACAATTTACAAGCATGTTTTACTTCAAGCATTGATCATGCATGTCATATTGATATTATACTTATTTATTGCATATGATTATGCATTTTGGCTATATTGGCTTATGTCTTGTTGCATTGCATCCTACATACTAATTATATTCAAACGTACTAACGCATACTCTATGCCTACACGATGTTACCATGTAGGGATCGGAGCACCTCTCAATCATTATCCACATGGCTAGTTTGGTGCTTTGGAAATAAGCTTTAGTGAGTCCTTGTGTCTGAGGACGCTACCTATGTTACTCTTGCATTTTGCTACTTTTTTATGTTGAACACTTGATACTATGAGGGTGAGCCCGCAAAGTGTCTTGGCCCCGCTCCTGTCTATGTTAGAGTTGTTATTGGAATATTTGATGTACTTATGTTATGAGCTTGACTCTTGAATGTTTTATGATTATCAAAGACTTCCCTTAGTCCCATTTCCCTTATTTATATATCTTGTTTTTGTTATTTTGCTTTCGTGACTAAGGATGTCTGATTGATATGCTAAGAGGCTTGTTTGGGTTTCCTTCGGGTTCCCCCATTCGTTCTGTCACGTCTAGTACCTAGGCTTGAATATCATAATTAAGTCAAAGCTAAAGCATAATATATAACTTGTCCAACAACACCTCTAACATAGGACTAAACGGGGGCCAAGACAAGCAACCGAGCTCAGCCTCATAGTAAAAGTATACCAAAAAGAAGGATAGTCTTTAATACATAGCATAAGAACATATATATTGCCGTCGGACATGAGGACTCACCAACTAGCTTGAATGGATACCACTAGCCACGTAGAGGAGGAGGATGAACAAATGGAGCTCTGGTTCATATATGATAACATCATTTACGCATACAGTATGTGTTAGTACATTTGAATATACTAAGTATGTAGGATGCAATGCAATAATAGATAGGCATCATAATCAAAATGCATAATGGCAAACAGTAGGCATCATTGGAGAAGCTCTTGATGAAAGTTGACAATGGAGATTTGAAGCTTGAACGAAATCCTTGAAGAAATCCTTAAGATTGGTCTTTAGTTTTGGGACTTGAATTTAGGGTGAAATATGAGCCTAAGGGTTTAAGAGGATATTGGGGAATATTGAGGATGATATGAGGGTGAAATAAGGTTAAGTATGGGTAAAAACACGTATGATACTCTTGGCCCCAAGACTTGAAAGTCTTGGACTGAAATAAAAGAAAACAGGGCCAAAATAACACTGGTCCGCATCGCGGAGGCGACACAGATGCTCATTGGAAATCTGCATTTTCTGCACAAACGAGTTTTATGAAAATGGACATAAATCCTTCATTCAAACTAGGAATGAGGTGAAACCAATTGTGTTGGAAAGATAATTTAAATGGATTTAAGTTGGTAGGTCACGGGACACTCAATTCTTAGTGTGCTAAGAGATATGCCCCTTCAAAATTGACCCTTCTAAATAGCGTTCATTGTGATTTTCAGATTTTGATACGATTGCTCTAAAATTTGAGTTAGACTCATTTCCCACTCAATTTGACCCCCTAAACAAGAATATGAAGTTGAATTTTCGAAATAACAAATGGATATTTAGATATATGGAAACTACAATTCCGGGCACTTCTGAGGCACATTTTTGGGCATATTTTGGGATCATTACAGTTTCCACAAAAACCTCCCTTAACTAAAATGACCCCAATATTTGCCCAAAAATATGCCTTGAAAGTGACTAAAATCGTAATTTCCTCATATCTCCAACTCCGTGCGTGATATCAAAAGTCTGACTTCATATTCTTGATCAGGAGGTCAAATTGAGTGGGAATTGGGTCTAACCCCGATTTTAGAGCAACTGTATCAAAATTCAAAATTCTCAAAATGCAAATGCAATTTCCAGAGAGTTTTTTGCATGCCTGGAGCGGCGCGGCCACGGCGCGCCTCTATGTAATTTTGTGCCAGTATTTTTTATCTTGGTCCAAGGTTTTTTGGGTCTTGGGCCTAAGTCTTCCCATGCGCAAAAATACCTATACTTAGCCATATTTCACCTTCATATCATACAAGACATTCTCCTATACTCTCTAAAACACTTAGATAAATATTTCACCCAAATTCAAGTGTCAAATCTCATCCCGGATCTTAAGGATTTCATTCGAGCTTGAAGTCTCCATTCCAATCTTCATCAAGAAATTCCCCAAAGTTGAGGTATATGGGTTTCAACCATTGGGTCCTTTCACCCATGGTACTCAAGCTTTCTTTTTACATAAATTTCATGTTTCTAAGTAGATTTACTTATGGGTCTTACTTACTATGAATTTGACTATGAACTATGTTGGGGTTTCATGAAAGTGTGATTGTTCAAGCATGTTTTGAGCTATGCATCTAGTATCTATTTTTAGATTTGATGAATGGTTTCAATGTACATTGCATGAGGGTATTACCAAGTATTGGTCGGTTGATTTACTTCAAGTTTTTTCTTGCATGATTTCACTCTTGAATTGCATGATTTTACACTAGCATTATACACCCACCCAGTGTTCGATAAAATGTCCGATTTAGGGTTCTTGAGCTATTGATGATCCATTGCATGACTTATGACTTGAATGACTTTTATGATGATGAAAGGAAGGTATATATATGTTGTTTTCATGAAAATTATCTATAGTTTTGCAAGTTGACCACTGAAATGATCCCAAAAGGTGCACGAAAATGTGCCTCAGAAGTGCTCGAAATAATAATTTCCATATATCTCAAAATTCATGTGCGATATCGAAAATCAAACTTCATATTCTTGATTAGGGGGTCAAATTGAGTGAAAAAATGGGTCTAACCCCGATTTAAGAGCAAACAATTAGCAATTTCAATTTTTCAAAAATGCAAATTCTAGTGAGGTTTTCGTGCCCCTAGCGCGACGCTCCAAGGGCGCGCCTCAGTGTAATTTTGTACCAATTTTTTACTTTGGTCCAAGACTTTTAAGTCTTGGGCCTAAGTGTTCCCAATTGTGAAAATACCTATACTTAAGCCATATTTTGCCTTCATATCATTCTAAACATTCCCCAATACTCATCCAAACACTTAGCCAATATTTTACTCCTAAATTCAAGTCTCAAAACCCTCCCGGATAATAAGGAATTCAACCAAACTTCAAGCCTCCATCTCCAATCTTCATCATGTCAATCTCCAAAGCTAAGGTATATGGGTTTCTTTCATAGATTCCTTTCACCCATGATGCCCAAGCTTCCTTTTACTTAAAATTGCATGATTTAAAGTTGATTTACAAATAGGTCTTACTTATTATGAAATTCACAGCACACTATGTTGGGGTTTATGAAATTGTAACTATTTTAGCATGTTTTGAACTATGAATCTAAGATCTAATGTGAGATTTGATGAAGGATTTTGATGTATATTGCTTGAGAGTGTTACCAAGTATTGATTGAAGGTTTTACATTGAATTTTCTAGCATGATTTCACTCTTGAATTGCATGGTTTTACACTAGCACTACACACCCTCTAAGTCTTTGATAAAATATCTGGTTATGGTTTCTTGAGGAATTGAAGGTCTAATACATGTCTTATGAGTTGAATGACTATATGATGATAAAATGATGATGAAAGGAATGTATGTATATGATGATGATGAGTAAAGGAATGTATGTATATGATGATGAAAGGAGTGTATATATATGATATTATCACTATAGTTTTGGGGATGACCAAGCCTCACTTGGGAGGTTGTAGGCCCAGGTAACCTTGTTGAGGGGTTTGCACCTCGATCGCCTTGCTCGGGAGGTGGCAGGCCCATTCAACCTTGTTGCAGGTTTCTACCCATCAACCTTGTTGGGGGTTTGTACTCAACAAACTTGTTAGGGGGTTTGTACTCTATTAACCTTGTTGGAGAGTTTGTACTCCATCAACCTCATGAAGGAGTTTGTACCTCATGTGCCTCACCAAAGAGGTGGTAGGCCTTGGATTGCACTAAGAATGGTCACTCATTATAGTCGTATTACATTCTATTTAAGCATGCTTTACTTCAAGCATCATTCATACATGTCATATTGTTAGAATGTTATTCATTGCTTATGATTAAGCATTTTGCCTATGATGTCTATCTCTTATTGCGTTGCATCCTACATACTTGGTACATTTGAAAGTACTAACGCGTACTCTATGCCTACATAATGTCACCATGTAGGAACCAGAGCCCCATGTGAGCATCCTCCTCGACGTGGCTAGTACGATATCACTCAAGCTTGTCGGTGAGTCTTCCACTCCGAGATGAAGTTTATGATCTATTCCTATGTTCTAAGACTATCTTTCTTTTATGTATGTATTGAATATGAGGATGAGCCCGATTGCTTGTCTTGTCCCCCACTTTTATCTATATAGTAGAGGTGTTGTCGGGCATGTTATGTATCTATGCTATAAGCCTTGACTCTCTTGTTTCTTAATGCTATGATATGGAAGTTACCCTTAGTCCCAATTCTCTTTGTTTGTGCTTATCTCTTATTATCATTTTAATTGCTTCCGTGACCAAGGATGTGTAATGATATGCTATGAGGCTTATTTTGGGTCCTTTCGGGTTCCCCATTCGCCGGTCACATCTAGGCCCTAGGTTTGGATCGTGACAACCACACCTTGTTGAAAAGTGTTATGCCTCAGTCACCATGGATGGTAGGGTGAAACAACCATTAACCAATTGATGGGTTGATACCTCAATCACCTTGGATGGTAGGGTGACACAACCATCAACTAAATTGAGGGGTTGATACCTTAATCACTATGGATGGTAGGGTGAGACAACTATCAACCAATTGAGGGGTTGATATCTCAATCACCATAGATGGTAGGGTGTGACAACCATCAAGCAATTGAGGGTTTGATACCTCAATCACCTCTCCAAGGGGGTGGTAGGCCTTAGACATAATGGTATCTTACTACATATGTAATATGTTCTATATAAATATGTTTACTTCAAGTATCATTCATGCATGCCATATTGTTATATGCTCATCCATTGTCTAATTATGTATTTAAATTATGTTGCCTATCTCTTGTTGTATTGCATCCAACATATTTAGTACATCCAAATATACTAACGCATACTTTATGCCTACATAATGTTACCATGTAGGAGCCGGTGTTCCTCATGATCATCCTCATCCTCCTCATGGCTAGTACTACCTTCACAAAGCATGTTTAGTGAGTCCTCAACTTCGAGGACAATATCTCTTGTTCTTATGATTATGTAATGACTTTCAATATATATTTGTATGCTTTTGACCATGAGGGTGAGCCTGGAAAGTTGTCTTGGCCCCCGCTTAATTCTAAGTGTAGAGTGTTGTTGGACAAGTTATTTAATGATGTTATGACCTTTGACTCTCTTTGATTCTTTTGATATTTTATGATATAAAAGGCTTCCCTTAGCCTCTTACCCTTGTTTTATACTCTTGTTGTTGTTCAAATGCTTTAACAACCAAGAATGTGTAATGATATACTAAGAGGCTTGCTTGGAGTTCCTTTGGATTCTCCATTCGTCGTGTCACATCTAGGCCCTAGTCTTGTGTCGTCAAAAACATGGTATCAGAGAACTAGATTGTTAATGGTCCTCGCCATCCAGCACATTGCGTTGATCAGAGGTTTATTCATAGTTGTGTGTTGCACTACAACTATGTGTAAGAAGCTCTGAGACATTGTAGAAAATGTTTTCCTTCTTCATGATCTATGTCGTGCTATAGAAGTTAGGTAAGGTTTCCCCTCTAACGAATATTCTTTGTCATTGTTAGATAATGCCTAACACAAGAGGAAGAAGAGCCCGCACTTCCGAAGAACAATCGACTCATGTAGAGCTCCGGAATGCTCTCACCTTGCTAGCTCAAGCCATGGCTAATCAAGTCAATCAAGGGACCCAAGCCCCTCATGCTCCTACTCCGGCATCTCAGGTGAGGGACTTCATGAGGATGAACCTACAGGAGTTCTATGGGTCTAAAGTGGATGAGAACCCTCGAGAATTTGTTGATGAGGTGTACAAATTGTTCACTACAAGAAAAAATGCCTTTAGTGACGATTATTTTGCGGCAATTAATTAGTTGCCACTAATTTATCATATAAAATGATTATTTACTAACAAATGAAAATTAGGCAGAAACACATACATGTTTAGAGGCAATAAAAATAAATAGCCACAAAAAGTTTACTATTGAAAGCAATTTTCTTCTATTTTGTATTTCCCTCCAGCTCTTTTCACAACATATACCTATTCCCTCCAATTATTTTCCCCTTGTCACAAACAGATCCAAGCATCAATGAAAATATTTCATCTGGAGAATTGTGGGACTTGATTCCCCATCTACGACAAGCGTCCCTGGGAATCGGATTAATTTCTAGTTGCCGCCAAACTCATCAGTCTTTAACAGTGGTCTCAAGTAAGCTAACTCGTCTCTTTCTCCCCACTATGGCTGATAATGGATACCCTATTCCCAAATACTTTAGAAGTACGATGTATTCACTTGCGATTTTTGTTTAATTTTTTTTTAAAAAATTACAATTACGTATGTGTGGTTATAACCACTTAGCATATGAATGTTAACTCTAGAATGTTGCAAATATTATCTAACCTAACTGATTTGGTTTGACTTACCCTTTTAATTGCATTGTTTTACCATTTTTTTTAATTTCCCCACTTTCTCCCTTATCTTTATATATTCCTGCTCTCCTCCACCTGTATCATTGAAATAAATTTCGAAACAACCTTTGTTTATGTTCACTCTTGATTTGGTATAATGATGATTCACATTCTCGTGATAAATTATAGCAGCTTATAATTCTTGTTGTTGCATGATTTATTCGTAAGCACTAGTCCAATATAACGTATGAGTCAACAGAAAGTAAGAAATACAAGGCTTGGGAAAATCTTAACATGTTTCTGGCAATTATATGGAATAATTTTTAATTGAATTAATACTCATAATTGAGGATTCATGGCTCTACATAATACACACTTGTTCATACAGTAGAGGCCAATATAGCTTTTATTGTAAAAATTTTGAATTCCTTTCTATACTTCATTATTTTTCTATGTTGTACATAAACTGAAACTTCATAATTGTTGTGTACTACAAGAGTATTATTTTCTTATTAGAACTAACACCACATAATGCATTCAAGAGTGGATTTTTTGTTTGATCACTTGCATTCGAGAGCGTCATTGTAAATAAATATCCATTCTAGTGAAGGAAACAGAGATCTTGTGAGTGTTCCTGGACACCATCAACTTCAGTTTAAGTCTCTAGTTCACTTTTTCATAAAAAAAACAGTCTCTAATTCACTCTTCCTCAAATTAGCATTTTGAAGTTTCAATTGTGTATTCATTTTAAAGCAACCTTATCTCTTAATCTCACTTACCTTTTACATTATAGTACTCTATGTGTTATTAACTTAAAGGATGCATAGTTTCTTTAGTTCTTGTTTATGTAGTGCTGAAGTCCTCAACAACAAAAGATTCCTTGAATAGTGTATTGTTCATCTCTTTTTATATAGATATATACTTTGGTGATCTTGGATTTATTAACAGTGATAATGAAATTTACTTCTATTCTTCTATCTATGACTTATTGTCAACATGTTGTCCTCCCTAGGTATAACTTCAAGATACTTTGTTATTGTTTTTCAGATTTTGCTAGCTAAGCTTCAATGTTAGACTAGTGTTCCTGTGTAAAATGCTTATTCTCTTTCTTTTGATGAAGAAAGTGGGTGTCTTGTTTAATGGACTGTGGGAGCAGAATAAACTTTTTCCCACTAGGATTTGTGAATTTGAAAGTTGTTTGATTGAAAAAGCTCTCTAAATTTATTCTCTTAGCCTTGTAGGACACGCTTCATATTTTTGGGACTTCAGTGATGGCAGATGTATGAATTGAGTGAATATACTAAGATAATTTTACTATTAGGAGTGGATGATTATGGTTCAATTTTTTATTGTTTTTCCCATGAGTAACTTTAAAATCTTATTGTTAATTATGTTTCCCCAGTTTGGTAGAGTTCTTAATATCTTTATATCATGATAATTCTTTCTTTGTCAGAATTGACCGCACAAGGAGTTGTAGTCTAATTTTTTAATAGAAAAGCTTTTCAGTTTCAGAGCATCATCATTCTAAGTAAGAGATACTTATCCTTGTTTCTTTTCAGTGTGAATCTGACATGTCAAGTGACTAAGGTCTAAAAGAGAATGACCAGCTCTTGTTCCAATTTGGTATTGGAAATTTAAATACCAACTGGTGTCTGACCATATTCTGACTTCTCTTTCTATTTTTTACGTGAGACATCAGAGGAGTTCCCTTTGTTGCAGGTATATTTCTATTTTGTTGACAAAATATTTGATCCAGTTATGAGATGGAGAACCAAGAAGAAAGACTACAAGTTTTCTAATTTGGCATATCTTGAGTTTATGTAGTTTGTATAAATGTTTCAGTTGGTATGTTCCAAGTCTTTCGGCTATGCATT
This sequence comes from Solanum ossicruentum, assembly GCA_025774065.1. NCBI lineage: Eukaryota > Viridiplantae > Streptophyta > Magnoliopsida > Solanales > Solanaceae > Solanum > Solanum ossicruentum. Next base: position 10,851 of record JAOTQR010033178.1, on the reverse strand, counting down.
TTTAGCTCTTTTAATTGTAAAAGCTCAATCTTTATGGTAATCTAATGAATTGAAAATCACCACAAAAATGAAAAATAGAAAGATAGTTGAATATTGAATTTTTGATTGGGTTAATAGACTATGACTAAGGGGTAAGCTAATAAGTTCTACAATAAGATATATAAATATTGTTATTACTCATGCTTTAAACTATATGTATCTTTAGCAATTTCACATTATTTGATATTTGAATCTTATTTCATTCTCTTCACTTTCAAGGATGACTTTGAAGAAATTATTTTTCCAAAAGGGAATTCTAATGCACTTGCTAGTGATCTGTTGATCTATTAAAGCCTAAGACTTTTGTCAATGATACCATCATTGACTTTTATATTATGTAAGTTTATATGTACATATTTCAGTTGGTATGTTTCATGTCCCGCTAACTTGATTTGGAATTAAATTTAACTAATCTTTGTTGTTCTTATATTATTTTTATTAGACCGCAAATAGAAAAAAGGTTAGTGGCTTAATATCTCTGTTACTCTTAGGTCAAGTGTTTCTTCTTTGTATTTTAGCCTTTTAATTTCTATACTCGAACTGATGGTCTTTCAAAAACAACATTCTACATTCACGAGGTAGTGAGGTCTTCGTACATTCTACCATCCTCATATCCCGCTTGTGAGCTCTTACTGGGTATATCGTTGTTGATATCACTCCTTTTGTTATTTTAGGTTATACAATCTAATGCTTGAAAAAAATGAGCACACGGAAGATTTCAATATGAAGATTTGCGAGAATTGTTTAAAGCTCCACCTACTCACGGTACTATTCATATTTATTAGTGGTCGTTATAATTTAAAATTGCCTACTTATGTTTTTCCTCTTTACTCTTTTGTTATATATTGCTATTTGTGTCACAATGCACCCATACCATATCCATTTTTGTTGTCGATGTAACTCCTATAGTTCAAGATAAAGTTATTTTAGAGTTTTTGCCTCGTATATTGCTTCTTTCTAGTTTTGTTTAATCATATCTAATGCAGTATGTTCATTACCTGATGAATTAATTTATTTATCTTGACTTTGGTTTAGCTAAAATGAGATAATTAACTAGTCTTATGTTCAGATTCAGAAACAAAACCTATGTCTTAGATAAGTACATAATACATGTAATCTACCTGTAAATTTGTCTTATATGTTCAAGAATAGATAAGTATTTATTAAGTGGAAAAATCTCACTAAATTTTTGAAGTCAGTGAAATCGAGTTTTCTTTGTTCTTTGTTTTTAAACTTAAAACGTAGCAAATCAAGAGTCATTATAGATTCTTGTTCCTCACTATATTTATCAGAGTGTTTTTTGAAATTTCCATAATGTTGTTGCTATACCTTTTGCCTGAGGATAGGTCATTCACTTATCTTTCTCAAAACATTTGTTATTTATTAGATTATATTTTCTATAAATTCTTTGAGTGTCAAGTTCAAATAATTGTTCTACTCAATTTGTATTGTTTCAAGCGGTAAACTTCAAATACACTTTATAGTTTTGCTGGCAGGAGAGATTCCCTTGAACTAATCCATTGATACATCTGAAACTATTTTATTGTAGTTAAATAACTTAATCAGTCCTCAATAGTCTTTCTTGATTTGTATAGTCATAGCAATTTACATGATTTTCTAGTGACTTTCTGTTGTTTGAGAAAATGTTGAATCTATTTACCTCTGGTGCAATGTTTACGTGATGATGCTAACATTGGCTTATCAGTTTATTTCGATGGACACATTTGAAGAATTTAAATTTGTATAATCCAATACAAATATGCCAATATGTAGGAAATGAATGATTATTAGATGTGTTGTGATGGTTCTTTCCCATACATTTTATCTATTGACACAATTATATTGTTCTTTTAGGTCATACAATCTGATGTTCAAAAATTTAACATTTGAAAGATTTCAATGCGACGAGGAGTTGCGAATATATTTTGAAGACTATATAATAACATTAGTTATTTAGTTCAATCAATATATGTTTTCAAAGTTATTACATTAATACTTTGGACTAGTTTCTTTTGTTTGTTAGAACTAAAGAGCGATGTTATATCTTTATTAATTAATAGTGATATATATACTCCACATTATCAAATATCGTTTCCACTAAAGTGTTAATAATATTCAATTCGATTTATTAGATAATTAGATTATTCTTTAGGAAGAATATAGCAGGCATTATCATTAGTAGCTAAACAGTTGTTAAAACTTGTGACTTATTAACGATAATTTAATTAAATTTATTAATTAAAAAAATAGATGCTAAAAGAGAAAATAATACATTTGTTGTAGCCATTGTCATTGCCGCAAAGGAATTGCCATTTAGTGACAATTTAACTATATTTGTCAGCCACAAAAATGGATATTAAAAAGGAACAATTAGCTATTTTCGAATTAGATTTAGTAGCCATCATAACTGCCGCTACACAATTGCTATTAAAGCAAGTGATTTATAGTGGCAAATAAAATATACCTTTACCAGCATTTCATTAAATGGTCACTAAAGGCTTTAGCGACGCTAATATCTACGGCGAAAGTTCAATTGCCGTTCAATATTTTGGCGGCAATATCTATTGCCACTAAAGACAATTTAGGTTGCCGCTAAAATTGTTTTTTGTTGTAGTGGTTGGCTATTATGGGTGTTAGGTCAGAGTAGAAGGTGGAGTTGGCGGCATACCAACTCAAGGGGGTGCCCAAATATGGTATACTCAATGAAAAGAGGAGAAGTGGAATAACAGTGTGATTCTATAGGAGGAGTTTAAGGCAGCATTTCTCAACTAGTTCTTTCCTCTTCAGCTTAGGGAGGCCAAAATGATGGAGTTCATGAATTTGAAAGCAAGTATCTATGAGTATGAGGGAGTATGCCCTCAAGTTCAATAACCCTCTAAATATGATCCACACTTGGTTGTCGACCCTAGGTCTAGGATGAAAAATTTGTGATGGGTGTATCCAATTTGGTGAATGAAGAATGTTGTGTCGCCATGTTGATAGGCAACATGGACCCACCTTTTGACTATGCCAAACAATTAGAGGGGGAAAAGTTGAGAAAGAGAAAGGGAAATGAGGCCAACAGGGCCCGTTTTGATGGTAAGTTCCCAAATCCCAAGGGTGGCTGGTTTCACCAAGGCCAAGGGTCTTCCCATGTTCCTAGTGGTAGATTTGCTCATGACAATCCAAGGCCCCAAGGGGGTGATAGTGTGGTGTCTAGACCTATATGTCGAGGATGTGGTAGATGCCATAATGGCCCATATTTGAGAAACACTAATGCTTTCTATAGTTGTGGAGAAGTGGGTCACAAGAAGTTTGATTGTCCTCGGAATCAAAAAAAGGGTAAAGATGATTGTCCACAAGGATGGGGTGCAAATGCGGTTCCATTGGGAAGAGGAGGTCAACAAGGTGGTGTCCTAAGGAACAATCGATTCTATGCACTCTAACGGAGACAAGTGGTTGATAAGGTGCCTAATGTCATTACCAATATGTTAAAAGTCTTTGATATTAATGTATATGCATTGATAGACCCGGGCGCCACTCTTTCTTTTGTTACTTCTTTTGTTGCCAAAAGGTTTTATGTTGAGCACGAATTATTATGTGAGTCTTATGAAGTATATACTTCCATTAATGCATCTATTGTTGCTAGAAGGTCTATAGAAATCATCCCGTTTGCATCTTACATAAAATATTGCCTTGTGATCTTATTGAGTTGGATATGGTAGATTTTGATGTCATTCTTGAGATGTATTGGTTGCATGCATATTATGCCTCTACTGATTGTAGGACCCGTAGGGTCAAATTCCAATTCCCAAATGAACTTGTCCTTAAGTGGGAGAGTCATGATGTGGTGGTCAAAGGTAGGCTTATCTGTTACATTAAAGCCCAAAAGTTTATCTCTAAGGGGTATCTCTATCATCTTGTGAGGTTTAGGGATGTTGAGTCCAAAGTTCTTCCTATAGAGACGATTCCGATGGTTAGTGAGTTTCTTGATGTCTTTCCAAATGACCTTCCCAATGTTCCTCCGAAAGGGAAATAGCCTTTGGTATAGACCTCCTTCTCGATACTCAATCTTTTTTTATTTTCCCCTTACCGTATGGCCCCGATAGAGTTAAAGGAGTTGAAGGACCAATTGAGGGACTTGTTGGAAAAGGGTTTTATTAGGCCTAGCCAATCACTTTGAGATGCACCGGTGTTGTTTGCGAAGAAGAAAGATGGATCCCTTAGAATGTGTATTGACTACAGGTAACTTAATAGAGTCACCATCAAGAATAAGTATCCCTTATCAAGGATTGATGATCTATTTGACCAACTTCAAGGGACTAGTCACTTCTCTAAGATTGATCTTCAATCCAGGTACCACCAAGTTACAGTGAGGGAGTGTGACATACCCAAGACAACCTTCCAGACCAGATATGGGCACATTGAATTTGTGGTTATTTCTTTTGGGTTGATCAATGCACTGGCTATCTTCATGGATCTTATGAATAGGGTCTTTAAAACATACCTTGATTTGTTTGTTGTAGTTTTCATTGATGATACTTTGATCTACTCTCATAGTGAGGAGGAGCATGTGAGTTATTTGAGGGTGGTGTTGCAAAAATTGAGGGAAGACAAGTTGTATGCCTAGTGTGAATTTTGTTTGAAAGAGGTTTCCTTTCTAGGTCATATGGTGTTGGGAGATGGTATTAAGGTGGATCCGAAGAAAATGTAGGTGATTAGAAATTGGCCTAGACCTTTGACCCCATCGGATATTAGAAGCTTCTTGGGCTTAGCGAGATACTATCGGAGGTTTGTGAATGGGTTCTCTTCTATTGCCTCGCCCATGACTAAGTTGACCCAAAAGAAGACTAAGTTTGTGTGGACCGATGAATGCGAAAGAGTTTCCAAAACTTGAAGGATAAGCTTGTCTCAGCTCCCATCTTGTCTCTACCAGAAGGGTTGAAAGGGTTTGTTGTGTATTGTGATGCCTCTCGGATTGGTTTGGGTTGTGTTTAATGCAAAATGGCAAGGTGATAGCCTATGATTCTAGACAACTCAAGGTGCATGAAATGAATTATCCTACTCATGATCTTGAACTGGCCACCGTGGTATTTGCTTTGAAAATTTTGCATCATTATTTGTATGGGGTGCATATTGATATATTTACCGATCATAAGATTCTCCAATATGTGTTTACTCAAAAAATCTCAACTTGAGATAAAGAAGGTGGTTAGAACTTCTTAAAGATTATGATATGAGTGTGCATTATCATACCGGTAAGGCCAATGTTGTGGTTGATGCTTTGAGTAGGATATTTGTGGGCAGCCTAGCTCATATTGATGATGGGGGCAAAGAAGTGACTAGGGAGGTTCATCGGTTGGCTAGATTGGGGGTTATGTTGGAAGAGGGTGATAATGGTGGTATTGTGTCTATTGATGGTTCAAAATCTTCCTTGGTTGATAAAATAAAAGCAAAGCAAGATCTTGACCCCTCCTTGTTAGAATTGAAGGCGTTGTTGAGAGAGGGCAAGGTGGAGGTTTCTCCCAAGGAGGAGATGGTGCCTTTAGGTACCAAGGTAGGTTGTGTGCTCCTAGTGTTGGTGGCTTGAGAGAGAAGATTCTTGATGAGGCTCATAATTATTCTTATTCTATTCAACCCGGTTCTACGAAGATGTATAGCGATTTCAGGGATGTGTTTTGGTAGGGAGATATGAAGAAAGACATTGCAAAATTTGTATCCGGTTGTCATAGTTTCCAATAAGTCAAAGCTGAACACTAAAGGTCGGGTGGCCTAACCCAAGACATAGAGATTCCTACTTAGAAGTGGAAGGAAATTAACATAAATTTTGTGGTTGGGTCGCCTAAGACTAGAAAGGGTTTTGATTCTATTTGGATTGTGATTGATAGGATGACAATGTCGGCTGATTTCCTACTGATTAAGACTACTTATGGTGCTGAAGACTATGTTAAATTGTATATATTCATGAGTTGGTTAGATTGCATGGGGTGCCCTTGTCTATCATATCGGATCATGGTGCTCAATTCACTTCACACTTTTGGAGGTCCTTCCAAAGAGGTCTTGGTACAAAGTTAAAGCTTAGTACGGCCTTTCACCCTCAAACGGATGGTCAAGCTGAAAGAACTATCCAAACTCTTGAGGATATTCTTAGAGCTTGTATTTTGGAGTTTAAGGGTAGTTGGGATGATCATCTTCCATTGATTGAGTTTTCTTATAATAATAGCTATCATTCTAGCATTGGTATGGCTCCTTTTGAGGCCCACTATGGTAGGCGTTGTAGATCACCAGTTGGATGGTTGGAGGTGGGAGAAATGGCTATGTTGGGTTCGCATCTGGTCATTGAGGCTATGGAGAAGGTAAGGTTGATTAGAGAAAGGTTGAAAATAGCCTAAAGTCGTCAAAAGTCCTATGCAGATATGAGGAAAAGGGATCTTGAATTTAAGATTTGTGATTGGGTCTATTTGAAGGTATGCCCCATGAAGGGAGTAGTTTGTTTTGAGAAAAAAGGTAAATAGCATCCATGATATGTGGGTCCTTATAGGGTGTTAAGGAGGATTGGTAAGGTAACCTATGAGTTGGAATTGCCTAGTGAAATGGACTTGGTTCATCCGATCTTTCATGTGTCTATGTTGAGGAAGTGTATGGGTGACCCAAATGCTATTGTCCCATTGGATGTTGTGGGTGTTGTAGGTTCCATTAGAGATCTTGGATAAATAAGTGAAGAGGTTGAGGAACAAGGATGTGGCTTCCATTAAGGTCCTTTGGAGGTATCAGCATATCGAATGTGCTATATGGGAGGCCAAGGCGGACATACAAAAGTGATATCCCTATGTCTTCCAATCTGCTCAATCCTAAGGTACTAATTCTAAGTCACCTATGTGATTTCAAGTCTTATGTTTCAGCCCCTATGTCATTTGCATGCATTCATGTTTATGTTGACAAGTTCATGGTGATTTTCCCACTTATGTTGAGATTTTTGAAATGATGTTTAAGTACATGGATGCATTCTTGTTGGGGCTGATTTCTTCATGATTACTCTTCTTATATATGTCCCTTTGACATTCAGGGACGAATGTTCCTAAGGGGAAAATATTGAAACGGCCCCAAAAAGTACCCAAAAATATGCCTTGAAAGTGCCCGAAATTGTAATTTTCATGTATCTCAAAATTTATGTGTGCTATCAAAAATCTGACTTCATATTCTTGATCAGAGGGAAAATTGAGTGGAGAATAGGTCTAACCCTAATTTCAGAACAACCGTATCAAAATTCAAAATTCTCAAAATGCAATTTCAGAAAAGGTTTTCGCGTCCCTGGCGAGACGCGGCTAGGTCGCGTCTCTGTGTATTTTTGCGCCAGTTGTTTTTCCTTGGTCCATGGCTTTAGGGTCTTGGGCCTAAGTCTTCCCATGCATAAAAATACCCATACTTAGCCATATTTTACCTTCATATCATACAAGACAATCCTAATACTTTCTCAAACACTTAAACAAATGTTTCACTCAAAATTCAAGTGCCAAATCTAATTCTGGATCTTAAGGATTTCATTCGAGCTTCATGTCTCCATTCCAATCTTCATTAAGAAATTCTCCAAAGTTGAGGTATGTGGATTTCAACCATTGGGTCCTTTCACCCATGGTGCTCAAGCCTCCTTTTTACATAAATTTCATGTTTCTAAATTATTTACTTATGGGTCTTACTTACTATGAATTTGACTATGAACTATGTTAGGGTTTCATGAAAGTGTGACTGTTCAAGCATGTTTTGAGCTATGAATCTAGTATTTATTTTGAGATTTGATGAAGGGTTTCAATGTACATTGCATGAGAGTATTACTAAGTATTGGTTGGTTGATTTACTACAAGTTTACTTGCATGATTTCACTCTTGAATTGCATGATTTTACACTAGCATTACACACCCACCAAGTATTTGATAAAATGTTCGATTTAGGATTCTTGAGTTATTGATGATCCATTGCATGACCTATGACTTGAATGACTTTATGATGATGAAAGGAAGGTATACATGTGTTGTTTTCATGAAAAGAATCTATAGTGTTGCAAGTTGACCACACCTTGTTGAGGGGATGTTATGCCTCAATCACCATGGATGGTAGGGTGAGACAACCATCAACCAATTGAGGGGTTGATACCTCAATCACCATGGATAGTAGGGTGAGACAACCATCAACCAAATTTAGGGGTTGATACGTCAATCACCATAGATGGTAGGGTAAGACAACTATCAACCCAATTGAGGGGTTGATAACTCAACCACCATGCATGGTAGGGTGTGACAACCATCAATCGATTGAGGGTTGATACCTCAAACCTCTCCAAGGGGGTGGTAGGCCTTGGACATGATGGTATCTTACTACACGTGTAATATGTTCTATGTAAGCATGTTTACTTCAAGTATTATTCATGCATGCCATATTGCTAGATACTCATCCATTGTCTAATTATGCATTTTTATTATGTTGTCTATCTCTTGTTGCATTGCATCCTAGATACTTAGTACATTTAAACATACTAACGTATACTTTATGCCTACATGATGTTACCATGTAGGACCCGGTGCTCCTTACAATCATTCTTATCCTCCCCGTGGCTAGTACTATCTTCACAAAGCAAGTTTAGTGAGTCCTCAACTCCGGGGATGATATCTCTTGTTCTTATGATTATGTAAATACTTTTATTATCTATTTGTATGCTTTTGACCATGAGGGTGAGCCCGAAAAGTTGACTTGGCCCTCGCTCAATTCTAAGTGTAGAGGTATTGTTGGATAAGTTATGTAATGATGCTATGAGCTTTGACTCTCTTTGACTCTTTTGATGTTTTATGATATGAAAGGCTTCCCTTAGCCCCTTGCCCTTGTTTTATGCTTTTGTTGTTATTCAAATGCTTCCGCAACCAAGGATATGGAATGATATGCCTAGAGGCTTGCTTGGGATCCCTTAGGGTTCCCCATTCGTCGTGTCGTGTCTAGGCCCTAGGCTTGGGTCATGAAATTAATAATATTCAACCATCACTTAATTCAACAAAAATATTCTTGAGTACATATTACTCATTTATAATACACAGGCACACTATCGATACGCAGAGAACAGGATGTATAGCAGAACAAGCTAGAAGTAGGGCCAATTTGGATGCAATCGGTCCAACTCATTCCAAAATCTCAAGAGGGTTGACATATCGGCCTAAGCTCACCTCACTTTCCGATATGCATGACTTCTCTCATGGGTGACGCCTTCAGAACTGCTCTATCCCAAATCTCAAACTATACAAATCATTGTCCATGGCCAGCACAACCCCGAGTGCCAACCAGAGCTATCCTCAATCTATCTCACACACTCAAGACCTTGGCTAAGGCATCCTGTAACAAGTCTATACGATGCTAGCCCTGCGTTGTAGGCATAAACCAGCCAATTAGAGTGTGACATTGGCAACCACGTAATAGAAACAAGTCAATCCGTCCCTAGGGCAATATCAATACTGAGGCTATCCGAAAATATTACTCAACCCGCGTATCATAATCCTGGAGAATCATCATACCTAATCCTCAGGAACCTTCTACTGCCTCAATATCTAACTCCAGATAAAAGAACCCCAGAACCCATACTCAAGTGGACGATAAGCAAAGCAATGCAGCTAACAATGTGAAACCATAACTCAATATAAAGTAACCCAACAAGGTGATTAACATCCCCACTGGAAATCATAGCTAGGAACTCGAATAACCCAATCCCAGTTGGCTAACAATCATTACAAATTCCTAGGGCAGATGGCAACTCAGCTGATAACGTAACAATACCTAATACAACAATAGAGGATCCAACTAAGCCTCTAGCCATAACATTTTATCCCAAATTCTAGTCACCCAATAATTAGGAGAACTGCATATCAACAATCATCACAACAAAATCGTAACCATATTGGCACAAGGTGTAGCTTAGGGTATGAATGACAGCCGGCCACTCAAATACGATGCATACCAGTATCAGCTACCCACTCCAATATGTAAGCATCAAAATAGTCATATGTATAAATCACAGGGTTTTGCTTATATTCAGCCACCAATAAGGTATAATATAACACAGGCGATAACTACTCAGAATCCTACCAGGTAAACATACTCATCAACATCAGAAAACCCAACAGGGCAAACCACTAGGTAAATAATCAAATATGGATCACCGGAAGGCACCAATGCTTAGTGTTACCTCAGTGACAACTTATCTCACCTTCAAGATTGTCACGACCCAAAGTCCCCTTAAGGCAGACCGGCACCCGTTGCCGATAAGGCTCGGGAGAGCCAAACTATATCTATGTTCTTTTTAGACATATTATAAGGAATTTCTACAATCAACATGCCTATATGCCAGTAAACAATAATAATAAGCCAAAAGGAAATGCATATGACCAGGCCGTTGGGGCCACGGTGTCTAAGGTACGAGACATGACCACACTTTAATTCACATAGTCTACAAACCCTCTAGATAAGAAAATGTATCTGATAAGGTTCGGGACAGGCCCCGCCTCAACTACTGTACAATACAAACATATAATCTCTAGACACATACAAAGCTCTGAAGAAACCTGGTAATAGCAGCTGGATGTCCTGTACTCTACTGGGGAGATCTACTAGAACCTGTACCTGCAGCATGAAATACAGGTTCCCTATAAGGGACGTCAGTATGAGATAATGTACTGAATATGTAAAGTAGGAAATACTGTATATGAAGAGACCACCTTTAGTTATACTTTGGAATCATGTACTTTATGTTCTTTATATTACTTTACCTTTACTGTATAATCTGTGCACAGCTGTAAT
>JAOTQR010033096.1:0-15999 GCA_025774065.1 Solanum ossicruentum | reverse complement strand
GGTACCAAGACCTCTTTGGAAGGACCTCCAAAAGTGAGAAGTGAATTGAGCACCACGATCTGAAATGATAGACAAAGACATCCCATGCAATCTAACCAACTCATGAATGTACAATTTAGCATAATCTTCGGCACCATAAATAGGTTTGACTGGTAGGAAATGAGCCGACTTTGTCATTCTATCAACGACAACCCAAATAGAATCAAAATGCTTTCTAATCTTAGGCAACCTAACTACGTTGGCTTTTGCCCACTTCCAAGTAGGAATCTCTATATCTTGGGCTATGCCACCCGGCCTTTGATGCTCGGCTTTCACTTGTTGACTATTATGGAAACCAGATACAAACTCCGTAATATCTTTCTTCATACCACCCCACTAAAATACTTCCCTCAAATCTCTATACATCTTTGTAGAACTGGGGTGAATAAAATAGGAAGAATTATGAGCCTCATCTAACAGCTTCTTTCTCAAGTCATCAACATTAGGCACACACAACCTACCTTGGTACCTAAGGGCACCATCTCCCCCGTGGGAGAAAACCTCCACCTTACCATCTCTCACCTAGGCCTTCAACTCTAACAAGGCAGGGTCAAGATCTTGCTTCGCATTCACCTCCTCAATCAATGAATATTTAGAACCATCAACAACCACTACACCACCATTATCATCCTCTTCCAACCTAACCCCCAACCTAGCCAATCGATAAACCTCTCTTGCCACCTCTTTGCCACCATAATCAACATGAGCTAGGCTACCAATAGACACCCTACTTAAAGCATCGGCCACATATTACCTTATCGGGGTGATAATGCACCTTCTTTGTCTCAAGTTGAGATCTTTAAGAAGCTCTAACCACCTTCTTTGTCTCAAGTTGAGATCTTTTTGGATGAACACATATTGGAGACTCTTATGATCGATAAACACATCAACATGGACCCCATATAATTAATGACGCCAAATTGTCAAAGAAAATACCATGGTGACCAATTCAAGATCATGGGTAGGATAATTCTTTCATGCACCTTAAGTTGTCTAGAGGCATAAGCTATCACCTCACAATTTTGCATCTAAACACAACCCAAACCAATTCTTGAAGCATTACAATACACAAGAAACCCTTCCAACCCTTTCGGTAGAGACAAGATAGGAGTGGAGACAAGTTTATCTTTCAAAGTTTGGAAACTCTTTTTACAGTCATTAGTCCATACAAATTTTGCCTTCTTTTAGGTCAACTTAGTCATAAGAGATTCAATATTAGAGAACCCATTCACAAACCTCTTGTAATAACCCGCAAAACCCAAGAAACTTCTAATATCCGATAGAGTCAAAGGTCTAGGACAATTTCTAATTACCTTCGTCTTTTTAGGGTCACCTTAATACCATCACCTGACACCACATGGCCTAGAAAGGAAACCCCTTTCAACCAAAACTCACATTTTTCATATTTGGCATACTACTTCTCCTCCCTCAAGATTTGGAACACACCACCCTCAAGTGATCCATATGCTCCTCCTCACTAGGGGAATAGATCAAGATATCATCAATAAATACCACCACAAACAAATCAAGTAGGGTTCAAAGACCCTATTCATAAGATCCATGAATATAACTGGTGCATTTGTCAACCCGAAGGACATAACCACAAACTCATAATTCCCATACCTAGTCTAGAAGGCCGTTGTGTGAATGTTACACTGTCTCACCTTCACTTGGTGATACCCGTACCGAAGATTAATCTTAGGAAAGTGACTAGCCCTTTGAAGTTGGTCAAAAAGATTACCAATCCTTGGTAGAGGGTACTTATTCTTTATGGTGACCCTACTAAGTTGTAGGTAACCAATGCACATTCTAAGAGTACCATCCTTCTTCTTCACAAATAACATCAGTGCACCGCAAGGTAATTGGGCAGGCCCAATAAAACCTTTCTCTAACAAATCCCTCAATTACACTTTTAACTCCTTTAACTCAGTCAAGGCCATACGGTAAGGGGGAATAAAAGTGGGTTGAGTATCGGGAAGGAGGTCTATGCCAAAATCTATTTTCCTTTCGAGAGGAACACCGGGTAGCTCATCGGGAAAGAAATCAAGGAACTCATTAACCACCAAAATCGGCTCTATAGGAAGGACTTTGGACTTAACATCCCTAACCCTCACAAGATGATAGAGACACCCCTTAAAAATCAACTTTTGGGATTTAATGTAAGAAATAAATCTACCCTTAACCACTACATCATGACTCTCCCACTCAAGGAAGATTTTATTACGGAAATGGAATTTGACCCTACGAGTTCTACAATCAATAGAGGCATAATATGCATGCAACCAAGCCATTCCAAGAATGACATCAATTCTACCCTATCCAACTGAACAACATCACAAGGCAATATTTTATGCAAAAAATGAATACGGGACAATTTCTATAGACTCTTCTAGAAACAATGGATACACCAACGAAAGTAGACACTTCATATGGCTCACACAATAATTCGGGTTTAACATGAAGCTTTTTGGCAATAAAAGGAGTTATAAAAGAAAGAGTGGCACCAGGGTCTATCAATTCATACACATCAAAATCAAAGACTTTTAACATACCAGTGACGACATCAGACATGTCATCTACCCCTTGTCTCCCTTGAACAGTATAGAATGGATTTTGCCTTGGAGCATCCCCTTATTGGCCTCCTCTTCCCCTAGGACCCGCATTTGCACCTTGGCCTTATGGATGACCATCTCTACCCTTGTTTTGATGACGAGGACAATAAATTATCTTATGCCCTACTTCTCCACAGCCATAAAAAGTAGTAGTGTTCCTCAAACATGGGCTATTATGGCCTCTACACACCTTTTGCACTTACGATAGTCATTAGCAAACACCCTATTAGAAGCATTTGAAGGCCTTTGACTTGGGGGCTTATGGCCTTGAGGAAACCGGCCATCCTTGGGATTTTAGAATGCACCTTCAAAATGGCCCCTCTTGGCCTCACCCATTCTTCTCTTTCTCAACTTTTCCCCCCCTAATTGTTCGGCATAGTCATGAGGTGGGACAAGTCCATATCACCTATCAGCATGGTCGCATGACATTCTTCATTTAACAAGTGGGACACACCCATCACAAATTTGTTCATCCTAGACCTTGGCTCTGCCACGAAATTGTGGAGCATATTTGGAGAGTTGGTTGAACTTGAGGCATACTCTCTCACGCTCATCGATCCTTGCTTTACATTTATAAATTCCATCATTTTGGCCTCTCTTAGCTCAAGAAAGAAGAACCGGTTGAGAAATGGTGCCTTGAACTCTTCCCAAAGGATGACATAGTTATTCTCTTTCTCCACCTTCCATTGGGTGAACCAAATTTGGGCCACCCCCTTGAGTTGGTAGGCCACCAACTCTGCTTTCTTCTCCAATCTAACACCCATAATAGACACGCCTTGTACACCTTATCAATAAATTCTTAAGGATCCTCATCCATTTTAGGCCCATGGAATTCCAGTGGGTTCATTCTTGTAAAATCCCTCACCCTTGACGTTGAAGTGGGAGCATGAGGTGCTTGGGCCCCTAGGTTGATTTGATTTGTCATGGAATGGGCTAGCATGGTAATATTATCTTGGAACTCTTCATGGACCACTCCCTCATCTTGAGGAGCTTGAGGAGCGGGAGGGGTCAGTTGCTCCAGGGTGAACGAGCTCTTCTTAGTCGTCCTTTTAGAATAGGCATGATCTAGCATACCATAGAACATTCATTATGGGAAAATCCTTACCTTAACTTCTATAGCACGACATAGACCATGAAGAAGGAAAATATTTCCTAAAATGCCTCATAACCTCTCGCTCATAGTTGTGGTGAACTTCACAACCATGAACAATACTTTAATCGATGCAGCGTGTTGGATTTCAAGGACCATTTACAATCTAGTGCTCTGATACCAAGTTTATCACAACCAAAACCTAGGCCTAGACATGACATGGCGAATGGGAACCTGAAAGGACCCAAAACAAGCGTCTTCGCATATCATTTAAACATTCTTAGTCGCAGAAGCAATTAAACAACAATAAGAGAGTATTCATAAGGATAAAGGGACTAAGGGCAGTCTTTGATAGCATAGAACATAGGATACTCAAGAGTCAAGATCATAGCTTCATTATATCACTTGTCTAACAACACCTCTAGCATTGATTGGGCGGGGCCAAGACACTTTATGGGCTCACCCTCATCATACTAAAGTTCAACATAAAGAAATAACATAAGCAAGAGTAGCATAGCTAGTGTCCCTGAACTTGAGGAATTTCCAAAGCTTATCTTCACGATGTCAAATCTAGCGACATGGAGGATGATCATGAGGAGCTTTGGTTCCTACATGATAACATCATATAGGCATAGAGTATGTATTAGTATGTTTGAATGTACTAATTATGTAGGACGCAAAGCAACATGAGATACGCAACATAGTAAAATGCATAATCATAAGCAAGGGATAGTATATTAACAACATGACATGCATAACCAATGCTTGAAGTAAAACGTGATTGTATAGAACATAATACATGTATAGGAAGAGACCATATCCATATAGCCCAAGCAATCTTTGCTTCAACTCCAAGGCTTGCCACCCCCTTGGAAGGTGATTGAGGTACATACCCCTAAACGAGGTAGTACGTACTTGCCACCCCCCAACAAGGGGATTAAGGTACATACCCCTCAATAGGTAGTACGGGCTTGCCACCCCCCGATAAGGTGATTGAGTTATTTAACCCTCAACAAGGTAGTACGGGCTTACCCCCTCCCCCCGATAAGGCGATTGGGGTATTTACCCCTCAATAAGGTAGTATGAGCTTGCCACCCCCCGATAAGGCGATTAAGGCTTAACACTGCCGCAATAACGTGATTAGGCTTAACACCCCACAACAAGGTGTGGTCAACTTGCAACACCATAGATACCTTTCATGAATTGATCACATACATACATTCCTTTCATCATCGTAAAGTCACTTGACTCATAGGTCGTGCAATAGATCATCAATAACTCAAGAATCCTTAACCGGACATTTTATCAAGCACTTGGTGGATGTGTAATGCTAGTTTAGAATCATGCAATTCAAGAGAGAAATCATGTGAGAAAACTCAGTGTAAATCAACCCACCGACACTTGGTAACACCCCATGCAAGGTACATTGAAATCCCTCATCAAATCTCATAATAGATCATAGATTCATAGCCCAAAATATGCTTAAAAAGTAATCATTTCTTGAAACCCCAACATAGTTTATAATCAATTTCATAATAAGATATACCCATAGATAATTCAACTTGAAAACCTGCAATTTACATAAAGAGGAAGGTTGGGCAACATGGGTGAAAGGACCAAATGGTTGAAACCCACATACCTCAACTTTGGAGATTTCCTTGATGTAGATTTGAATGAGAACTTGAAACGTGAATGAAATTCTTATGATCCAAAAATGAGTTTGGGACACTTGAATTTGGATGAAATATTTGGCTAAGTGTTAGAGAGGGTTTTGAGAGTGCCTTGAGTGATATGAGGTTGAAAAATGACTAAGTATAGGTGTTTCTATGCAAATGAAGGATGGGTCCAAGAGCCCAAAGTCTTAGGCCGAAACAGTGAAACTGGAAACAAAAATACATATCTTTGCGCTCCTAGTGCATCGCATCTTGGGCGCAGATCAACACTGGATAATCAAAATTTTGGAAAATGAAGTTTTGCTACGGTTGCTCTAAAATCGAGGTTATACCCATCTCCCACTCAATTTTGCCCCCTGATCATCAATATGAAGTCAGATTTTTGATATCACAAACATATTTTGAGATATATGAAAATTGCAATTATGGGAATTTCTAAGGCACATTTTCTCACACCTTTTGGGGCATTTCATCGTACCATCTAGATCTTTTGGCTACCAAATTTTTACGCTTATGAAGAATCAAGAAAGTGCTACATTTTTACTAGTGATGATGGATGCATCTAGGATAACCTCAAATTTTACTTGATTAGTTGGTGCATTGACATTAACTCCTTTCTACATTTGATACAACTACTTAAACCTCAAGTGTCACTGACGAAGATGATTATTATAAGTCCTGGTTCAAATCCAGACAGTGTATTCGAACTACCGCATTCCTTATGAAACTCTTTGGCTGAGGCACTGTTATGCCAGATAAGGACATCGCATGGTTCCTACCTTGTTAGTTGAGTTGGATTAGGTCTTGTCATGACCCAAGCCTAGAGCCTAGATGTGACATGGTGAATGGGGAACCCAAAGGGACCCCAAACAAGCCTCTTAGCGTATCATTCACACATCCTTGGTCGCGGAAGCAAAATAAACAACAACTTGTGAAAATAATAAAAAGGGAAGTGGACAAAGGGGAGAATATCATTCAAATATAAACATACGAAGAGTCAAACA
Organism: Solanum ossicruentum; assembly: GCA_025774065.1. NCBI lineage: Eukaryota > Viridiplantae > Streptophyta > Magnoliopsida > Solanales > Solanaceae > Solanum > Solanum ossicruentum. The sequence continues at coordinate 9,581 of JAOTQR010033096.1, read as the reverse complement.
CGAACATAGACATCCACAATACCCAACAAGACCTCTACATAGAATGAAACAGGTGCTAAGACACTTCCCGGGCTCACCCTCAAGGATACATATCCAAAAATACCAACAAGTCTTAGTAAAGAAAAAGCCATGAAGTAAACTTGATGTCATCCCTGAAGTTGAGGACTCACCAAAGGCTTCCATCAAATGTACCTAACTAGCCACGAGAAGGAGGATAGTCAATAGGAGCTCCAGTCCATAGATGGTGATATCATGTAGGCATAGAGTATGCATTAGTACGTCCGAATATACTAAGTATGCGGAATGCAATGCAATAAGAATCATAAGCCATAATAACAAGATGCTTAATCATAATTAATGAATATAAGCTCAATATGCCATGTGTAATAAATGTGTAGGAGGAAACATGCTTGAGAAAAATCATACTTGTATAACTTGATTAACACAATAAAATGACATACATAGATCATCCAAATACTTTGTACTACAGGGTGAGGGATATATCATAGGTCATAATCCCTTCTGGTAGGTAATGAGTAGGTAGTACACGAGGGTAGAGAAATAGCATAGGCCATAAACCCATGTAAGCATGAGATAATACAAAATATTGAATCGCACATGAGGATGAGGCATACCACATAGTTCATAACCCCTACATGTGAGAATAAGATATTGCATAGCATTAAATTGTACACGAGGGTAAGGCATACAACATAGTTCATAACCCCTACATGTAGATATTGGCCTTGAACTAGAGGGTAAAGCATATAACATAGTTCATAACCCCATCTAGTAGGCTTTACAATTCAGAAAAGCATAAACCTTAGTATAAGAACTCAATAACTCATCAACAACTGAGACTTGTAAAATCATGCATTAGATCATCAAAAACTTGACAATTCTTATCATGTGATTTCATCGAACACATGGTGGGTTTATGGTAATTGTTCAAACTATGCAACTCAAGAGTATGACAACATGAGTAAAATCAACCCACCAATGTTGTAGTAAAACCCCAATTTTGGGTAAAATGAAATCCATATCAAAATTTCACCATAATTCATAGCTTCATAGTTCTTAGCAGGCATATCTCAATAGACATAAATCAAATAATAGTGTAAGCTTAAAATAGGTATTCATGCATAATCAACAATACTTGATAAAACCCCAACATAAGTTTCATTCGAAATTCATAGTAAGAGATACCCATAGGTAATACAACTTGAAGTCATGCAATTTTCATAAAAAAGGAAAGTTGGGCTCCATGGGTGAAAGGACCTAATGGATGAAACTCAAATACCTTAAGCTTGGGTTATCTGAGATGAGATTGAAGGAAACTTGAAGCTTGGATTGGATCCTTGAGTTGCAAAATTGAGTTTGAAATCCTTGAATTTGAGTGAGAAATTAGATGAAGTCTTGGAGAGGTTTTTGAGAGGGTGTTTGAGTGATATAGAGTTGAAAAATGGCTAAGTATGAGATATTTCACGTTTAAATAGGCATTACGTTATGAACCCAATGCCCTTGACGAAATAAGAAAATTGAGGAAAATAATACACAGGTCTGCATCCAGTCTGTGACGCAGACCAAATGCGAAAACCAAGTTAACACTGCTCCGCGCCCAGGCTGCATCGTGCCTGGGGCGCAAACGCTCTCTGAAAATTGAAAATTAGCGAAAATTATTTTCTGCTATGGGTCTTCTAAAATCCGTCTTATACCCATTTCCCACTCAATTTTGCCCCCTGCTCAAGAATATGAAGTCAGATTTTCTAAATCATGCATGAATTTTGAGATATATGAAAATTAGGATTATGGAGCATTCCGAGGCACATGAGGGGTGTTTCAATATCTCCATTAGGAACATTCCCCTAAATGTCAAAGAAACATATGTCAGAGATGAAATCATGGGACTCCCAGCCCAACATGAATGTAACAAATGCAGTTAGACACAATTTTCAAAAAGTTTCAACATGAATATCAAAAATCACCATAAACTTGTTACCATAAACATGAATGCACACAAAAATGTCATGAGGGCTGAAACTTAAGACTTAAAATTATAGAATAGACTTAGTTTTCTATCTTAAGCTTGAATAGAACGAAAGAGGTATGGACATCAATTTTTTAGTCCGCTTCGGCTCTCCAAGTGACGCTTTCGACTTGTTGATTCCTCCAAAGAACCTTGACGAATACTACATCTTTGTTCCTCAACCTTTCCACATGTCCATCTAATATCTCCACCGGGACCTCCTCATTAGTCAACTTATCCTCCACAATACCCCTTAACTTCAAAGGGTTCTATTAGCACTTGGGTCACCTACACACTTTCTCAATGTCGACACATGGAAGACCGGATGAACCATGTTCATATCCATAGGCAACTCCAATTCATAGGCAACCTTACCAATTCTCCTCAAAGCTCTATAAGGACCCACAAACCTAGGTCTCAATTTCTCTTCCTTGCCAAATCAGACCACACCCTTCATGAGTGAGACTTTCAAGTAAACCTAACCACCAACACAAGCACACATAGCCTACCTTGGTACCTAAGGATACCATCTTCCCCTTGGGAGAAAACCTCCACTTTACCATCCTTCACCAAAAGCCTTCAATTCTAGCAAGACAAGGTCAAGGTCTTGTTTAGACTTGACTTCCTCAATCAAAAAAGATTTGGAACCATCCTTAACCACTACCCCACCATTTTTCCACTTCAGTCCATCTAACTCCCAACCTCGCTAACCGGTGAACCTCTCTAGACACCTCCTTGTTACCCAACATTCACACTTATCATATTTAACAAAGAACCTTTCATCCCTCAAAATTTGCATCTCTACCATCAAATGATTCACATGTTCCTCTTTGCTCTAGGAATAAATTAAGATATCATCAATAAAGACCACCACAAACATATCAAGGTAGGGTTTAAAGTCCCTATTCATGAGATCCATAAATATTACTAGTGTATTAAGCAAGCCAAAAGACATTACCACAAATTCAAAAAAAGCTCATACCTAGTCTGAAAGGCCATCTTGGGGAAGTCACACTCCCTCACTCTCACTTAGTAGTATTCGGATCAAAGATCAATCTTAGGAAAGTCACTAACCCCTATTGGGAAAGACATAAAGAACTCGTTGACAATTAGAACCGACTCAATATGAATGACTTTAGATTCAACATACCTAATCTTTACGAGATGATAGATACAATCCTTAGAGATTAATTTGGGCCTTAAGATAAGAAATGAATCTACTCTTCACTGCCACATTACAACTTTCTCACTCAAGTATGGATTCATTAGGGAATTGGAATCTAGCTTTATTGGTTCTACAATCAATGGAAGTATGATATGCATGAAACTAATCCACCCCAAGAATAACCTCAAAACCCACATGCCAACTTCAACAAAATCAGAAGTAAAGACTTTATGCAATTAAGGACATGGGACAACCCTTATAGACTTTTCTAGCAACAATAGACTCACGAATGGGGTGTAGACACCTAAAAGGTTCACCTAACAATTCGGGACATACATCAAGCTTATCCGCAACAAAAAGGAATAATGAAAGAAATAGTGGCACCATGATCTATCAAAGCATGCACAACAAAATCAAAAACCTTTAACATACCGATAACAACATCAGGCACCTCATCCTCTCTTTGCATCCCTTGAAGAGCACAAAACTGATTATGTCGTGAAGTACCTGCTTGTTGGACTTCTTGAGCCCTTTGATCAAAATAACTACCTTGCCCTTGAGGTCAGCCATTTTTACCCTTGCTTTGAACATAAGGGCAATCAACAAGCTTATGGCATACTCTCCCACACCTACAACACGTATTTAAATCCTTTAAGCAATTGCCATGGTGATGCCTTCCACATTTTGGGCATTTTGGAAAACTCGCCCCACCATACCCACCTTGGAACCTTGCGTTAAGGACCCCATTATTAGCAAATCTCTTGTTTAGAGGACCCTTGGCCTTGAAATTTGTGTCCTTATTGGATATGATCAGCCCTAGAACTTTGCAAACCACCCTCAAACTGAGCTCTCTTAGACTCGCCACTTATCTTCTTCCCAAGATTCTCCCCCTTAAGTTGCTTAGCATATGTCATGAGCCGGGACAAATCCATATCACCCACTAGAATGGTGTTACGACACTCTTCATTCAGCAAGTCGGACACTCCCAACACAAACTTGGTCATTCTTGATCTAAGTTTGACAACCAATTGAGGGGCATACTTAGAGAGCTTGTTGAATTTGAGGGAACACTCCCTCACACTCATGGAACCTTTCTTGAGGTTCATAAATTTCATCATTTTAGCCTCTCTTAACTCTATAGGGAAGAACCAGTTGAGGAAGGCGGCCTTGAACTCCTCTCAAGGAATAGCATCATGATTTCCCCTCTCTAACTTCCATTGGCAAACCAAATTTGAGTCACACCTTTAAATTGATAGGCCCCTAGTTTCTCCTTATCCTCCGAATTCACCGCCATAATAGCTAGCGCCTTATACACCTCATTGATGAACTCTTGGGGATATTTCCACTATAGACCCATAGAACTTCGAAGAATTCATCCTAGAAAAGTCCCTCACTCTTGGGCTGGAGTATGAGCATGAAGAGCTTGGGACCTTGATTCAATTGGTGGATCATTGCATGTGCCAACACAGTGATGGCATTTTGGAACTCGACTTGAGTAGCCTCTTCTCCTTGAGGGTCTTGGGGATCGAGATAAGTCGGTTACCCCATGTGTACACAGGTCCTCTTTGTTCTTCCTTTTTGTAGTGGCATGATATAGAAGATCAAAGAGCAATCGTTAGGGGGACAAAGCCATATTTTATATCTAAAGCACGATATAGATCATAAAGAAGTGAAACATTTCCTAAAACAGCTCATAGCCTCCTATTTATAGTTCTGGCGCACTTCATACCCATGAATAACACTCTAATCGACGCTATGTGTTAGATTACCGAGGACCATTAATAACTTAGTGCTCAGATACCAATCTTTTCACGACCCAAGTCTAGGGCTTAGACGTGAGACGACGAATAGGGAACCCGAAAGGACTCCAAACAAGCCTCTTAGCATATTATTCACACATCCTTAGTCGCTGAAGCAAAATAAACAACAACTTGTGACAATAATAAAAATGGAAGAGAGACTAAGGGGAGAATTTCATTCAACCATAAACATACAAAGAGTCAAACTCGAACATAGACATCCAAAATATCCAACAACACCTCTACATAGAATGGAATAGGAGCTACGAAACTTTCGGGCCTCACCCTCAAGGATATGTATCCAAAAGTACCAACAAGTTTAATAAAGAAAAAGGCATGAAAGTAAACTTGATGTCACCCCCGAAGTTGAGGACTCACCAAAGGCTTTCTTCCAATGTATCGAACTAGCCATGAGGAGGAGGAAGGTCAATAGGAGCTCTGGTCCCTACATGGTGATATCATATAGGAATAGAGTATGCATTAGTATGTTTGAGTGCACTAAATATGCGGGATGCAATACGACAAGAATCATAAGCCATAATAACAGGATGTTTAATCATAATCAATGAACAAAAGCTCAATATGCCATGTGTAATCAATCCATAGGATGAAACATGCTTGAGAAAAATCATACTTGCATAACTTGTTTAACACAAAAAAGTAACATATAGATCATCCAAATACTTTGTACTAGAGGGTGAGGGATATAGCATAGGTCATAACCCCTTCTAGTAGGTAATAGGTAGTACATGCAGGTAGAGAAATAGCATAGGTCATAACCCCTACATGTAAGCATGAGATAATGGGCAGTACATGAGGGTAGAGAAATAGCATAGGTCATAGCTAATAGATGTAAGCATGAGATAATACAAAATATTGAATCGCACATGAGGGTGAGGTGTACCACATAGTTAATAACCCCTACATATGAGCATAAGATATTGCATAGCATTGAATCGTACATGAGGCTGAGGCATACAACATAGTTCATAACTCCTACATGTAGGTATTGTCCTTGAACTAGAGGGTAAGGAATATAACATAGTTCATAACCCCGTTTAGTAGGTTTTGCAATTCATAAGAGCATAAACCTTAGCATAAGAACTCAATAACTCATTAATAACTTAGACTTGTAAAATATGCATTAGATCATCAAAAACTTGACAATTCTTGTCATATAATTTTATCGAACACATAGTGGGTTCATGATATTTGTTCAAACCATGCAACTCAAGAGTATGACAAGATGAGTAAAATTAACCCACCAATGTTACTAGAAAAAATCAGATTTTAGGTAGCATGAAATCTATATCAAAAGTTCGCCATATTTCATAGCTTCATAGTTCCAAGCATGCATAGTCTGAATAGACATAAATCAACTTATAATTTGAGATTAAAATAGGTATTCATGCATAATCAAAAATACATGATAAAAACCCCAATATAACTTTCATTCAAAATTCATAATAAGAGATACCCATAGGTAATATAACTTGAAATCATATAATTTTCGTAAAAAGGGAAGGTCGGGTTCCATGGGTTAAAGGACCCAATGGATGAAACCTACATACCTTAAGCTTGGGTTTTCTTGAGATGAGCTTGAAGGAAACTTGAAGCTTGGATTGGGTCCTTGAGTCCAAAATAGAGCTTGAAATCCTTGAATTTGGGTGAGAAATTTGATGAAGTCTTGGAGAGGTTTTTGAGAAGGTTTTTGAGTGATATAGAGTTGAAAAATGGCTAAGTATCGTAGATTTCACGTTTAAATTGGCATTGGGATATGACCCTAATTCCCTTGGATGAAATAAAAAACTGAGAAGAATAATACACTTATCCGCGTCTAGTCTGCGACACGGACCAAACGAGAAACCAACTCAACACTGCTTTGCGCCCTGGCCGCGTCACGCCTGTGGTGCTACAGGTGCGAAATCTCTTTGGAAATTAAAAATTAGTGAAAATTAATTTTCGCTATGGGTCTTCTAAAATCAGGGTTATACCCATATCACACTCAATTTCCCTTGATCAAGAATATAATGTCAAATTTTTGAAATCATGCACGGATTTTGAGATATATATAAATTACGATTATGGGAAATTCTGAGGCACATGAGGGCCATTTTAGGTCTATACACTTAATTATTAATATGGATCATTGGTGATTCTGATGGCTATATTGGTGTCTTCTTTACAATATTTTAAGGAGTCCTTATCCGTGATTCGAGATTCGAGCTATGGTGAATTTTGATTAAAGCCCATACCTCAAAATCCTTATCTGTGATTCGAGATTCGAACTATGTAGTAGAACTATTAATGACACAAAGCCCATGCCTCAAATCAGTTGTTATCACTAATATTAGTTTCATTCCATAGTCTTATCTGTTATTTGAGGTATGGGCTTTGTGTCATTAATAGTTCTACTACATATCTTGCATTCATATACATTGTTCAGCACCATTATATTGGTTGTTGTTTGTTATCACTTGTATGTGATGCTGGTCGAATTATGTTTGCTAATTGTACTATTCAATATTATGAGATGTCTGTTGGTTTTTGTTGATTGTATTTGTATTTACATGTGTTGAACTTCTAGTTATTGACTTGTGATACTTGTTTTTGACATAATATGATGCTCTCTATTGGAAGAGTTGGGTTAGTCCTTAGACTGTTAGACTACCTAAACTTGTAATGGTTGTTGTCGATTGTTCCTTGTCAACTGGACTTCTGTAATTTGTTCCTCATGTTAGAAGTTTTTAGACCTGCTCTTCTTACTGTTATCATTTAATATCTAAATATTAAATAGTTAAGACTTCTTATTTTCTCTACATCTGAATGCATAAAACTTATTTTTGTTTAAAAATATTAAATATAAAATTTAAATAATATACAACATTGTCAAAAACTATATCAATCAAATATTTTGTTTTTTTATATCATAATTGATGATTGTGATAACTAACAATGATCATTTTGTGTATTGATTTAGGACGGTGTTGACTAATCATAGTGATTGTTAGTAATATCTTATAATATAGTTATTGGCAATAGTAATTAATCATGATTGTTGTTGTTGGCAATTAATAATTAATAGTGGAATGATACTAATAGCTAATTATTGTAGTGAATAATGATATCATTTGTGATATATAATATTGCTTAATAGTGGTAGTTATTGTTAATATTTAGTGGATGTAACAATGGACGTAAATGGTGTAAATAATGACTAATGATGATAACAACTGATTTGATGATTGGTGGTAGTGATGGGCTGGTAGCTGTGATAGAGGCTGAGGATGATGATTGTAGATTATAGGGGATGACAATTGACAGAGATGATAATTGCGATTGAAATAGTTATTATGGATGAAAGTAGATGATATAGTGGAAAACATGAAACATCATTGTAAAAAATTGTACATGGAAATTTTAATGACATTGTGACTTTGATAGAAATCTTAATCACCCAAACTCATTCAAGTTTATTAATTGTTTATAAAATTTTAAAATAAATACATTTAATAATAATTAAAATTTACAAATAAATTAAGTAAAAATAAATAAAATCACCTGAGAAACCTCATATTGAATTATTTAGTTCCCCCATAACATCACTCTCACTCCAAAAATGGGACACCTTTTTTTGTACATATCTAGAAACGCTAAGTAAATAAATTTTCCTTCCCTAAGCCTCTCCTCACACTTTCCAATAGAAAAGAGTTGTGGATTCTGAAAATGTCATGAAATGATGCTTAATTAGCATTTTTGTATGCATACTAAGTTGCTAGCTGATGATATACTCCTTACAACCTACCTTTAAGTACATTCAGGGACGAATGTTCCTAATGGGTAGATAATGTAATGGCCCCCAATTAGAAGACTGAGAATGCAGAAAGTTGGATAGAAAATGACCTAAAGTCAAGTTCACGAGGGTGACTTACGGCCCGTAGGTGGAGTTATAACCCATATGTTTGGCCCTTAAACATGAACTCCAGGAAAGGGAAAAAGTTTTAAAGTGAAGGGTAACCCACAGACCGAGTGACGGCCCATAAGAAGGACGATGGTTCGTAGATAGGATCGTGCATGGGACTATTAGACATGTAATCCTTGAGTTTGCTGAAAGTGATCTACAAGTTATCAGCACGGCCCGTGAAACCATATACGGCCCGTATAATCCCTTTGTGGATAGGGTCCAAAAAGATGAGAAAAATGGCTAAGTGTGAAAAGACTCTATGAGTCCCACTATGAGTCGTAGATCAGACGACAGCCCGTAAGATGGTTTCATAGTTTTGAGTTCAACAAAACAATTTCAAGGATTTTAGAAAAGTTAACATAACGAGTAGGACCTACAGTCCATGGTCCATTCCACAGACCGTAAATGAGCTTTAGTAGGGTCAATCCAATAGTTTTAATAAGGTGTAGTTTTGTCAATTCCATAACTTCTATTCCTAAACCATGTCATTTTTAGGATCAAAAGGGGCCTAAACCAACCCTTAAAGCCATAATAAGCCCTTAGTCTTTCTTTCATTCTTTCTATTCCAAAAATTTCTAAGGCAATACTCTCTCAAGAAAAGGGCAAAGCAAGGCTAGGGTTTTAAAG
>JAOTQR010033076.1:0-16000 GCA_025774065.1 Solanum ossicruentum | reverse complement strand
GGCGGGGGAGCAAATCCAACTAGAAAAACTCACATTGGGCTTAGGGATAATCAGGCTCGAACTGATGACTTCCACCATATATATATATATATATATATATATATATGCTCATACTTAGCACGGGCCCAATGTTCAATCTTAATAGAAATCTAAAATTACGTAATATAAATGATCAAATTATTGAACATAATTTAGTTATTAGATATATTTTTCACATATTCATGTAAATATCATGTTATTGATGAAGGTATAATGAAAAAAGGGCTTCACTTCTATTATTGTTGTTGACCAAGCTAGCTAGTAGTAACCATCTGGACAAGTTTCTCAATGACAAAACCAAGAAATAAATGGAAAAAAGTCATAGATGCTGAGGATGACATAACATACATCATCAGTTGCATAATCAACCATCTTTGTGTTGTAATCACTCAATTATTACTTCAATTTGGACAATGAAACTGGTGAAAATAATTAGTTTCTTGGTTTTGAAGGTTGATGAGGCCCACTTACTGGCTGCTCAAGATCAAGAATTGCGCACACTTTCAGCTGAAATGAAGGTATTAATACTTTCTAATTTTGTTGATGCACCTAAGATGCTCTTCAACTCAAACAGATTTTCAAACTGAATTTGTTATGACTATTTTTATTTGATTGCAATTAACTTATATCTTTTAAATGTTTAAACCTCAGTCCGGAGGATGGGATTAAAGATAAACGTACTGGTAGCAAAGAGATTAACATTTAGGGATCTACAAGCATCATTTCACATTTAAAGCTTTACTCTTTTATTCTTCTTCTCCTGACATTCTTTATTCTGTACCATATTTCCTTCCACAGGGAGTTAATGTTTTATTAAGCATTTTCAAGTCTTTTGGTTGGAAGTTCCAACTTTGCATAAAATGACATGGTGCTTGATTTGAGATATTATCCCAGCTAAGGGTATCCTATACATGTTTTTTCCAACCGCACCTTGCCACTCCCTGGGAGGGTACTCTAGACGTAACTGGCACATAGAGAGTATTTCTAGTCCCCAAGTGAACCTCTTGGCCTCATCACATTCTTTCAAATAGTACACCCAACAAAATCAGTGGAAGATAAAAGTAAGCAAATGGGCACACCTCATCTAGTCTCAAAAATAGAATTATAAATAAAAGGCTAGTAGAAAAGAACTAGCTCACAGTCTTATCAATCGACAATCTGACTCTAGTCTATGAAGCCTCTATCACTAATAGGTGGTGCCAATGATAGACCCATGGCTACCTCAATCAAAAGAAATGCTAAGCTACTCTAAATCTAAAGAAAGATAAAAGTACCATACGAATCTTCCGAAGTAAAGGAGTCTCACCAATTCGCTGGACGTCCAAAGACCTTCAACGAAACGCCTGCCTATGGTCTCTATCCCGTGTATCTGCATCATATAATGTTACAGTACTAGAGTGACATCAGTACGTGGAATATACAGTATGTCAAATAGCTGAATGAGACCGAAACAAGTAGAATAATATGGCAGTAACATCAACTCAACTCAAAAGACTTAACTCAGTAAAACATGCAAGTTTGAAGTAAATCATGTTCTTTATAATGTTCATTTGAAAAAAAAAAGAATAACTTTGTTAGAAATATCATGCTCAATTAATGTTGCTTGGGAGTTTCTCTTAACCGATATCTATCCTGTCCCACCACCTTTAAGTTCGGTGGTGCACAATAAATCAACATCGTTGTCATGCCTATACTAAACTTGCCACGGTAAAGGACGTAGTATCTCTGTCTCTCTCTCTCTCTCGGATCCAAAGAGAATGTCCAACCTTTGGAACAAGAGTCGCCAGAATATGCTGGACGACTATCCTTCGCTGGCAAACGCAGTTTTGGGGTTAACTCCTCACCCACTCGGTGCTCAATAATGCTCCAAGACTAAAGTATGCACAACTCATCAATCAAATCAATCCTCATTAAGACTCATTTCAACTATAACCATCATCCATCAATAAATATATTATGAGTAAATATATTTAAATTATCATCAATTTGTACTCAAAGCATCATTTAAACACAATGCTCAATTCAATGAAAACACATTAAAACGTCAAGTGTTTTCCTAGTGAAACTCATACTTCAAAAATCTCTACATATCATCAAAGATCTTTCTCAAATTATTATTCATCCTCAAAATTTATATTCAGGAAAACTCAATAAAATAAGTTAAAAGAAATCATCAGTGTTTAATATGCTCAGTATGGCCATCAAATCTCAGCTTTCAAAATAATGCATAAAAGTAACCATAGTCCTCAATTAGGCTTCATGTGCATGAAGGCATCAACATGCATTCAAACAATTTTTCAACTTCAAGAATATCATCAAGATATTATTGTATATAGAAAACTCATTAATATAATAAAAACTTAATTCAAGAATTTAATCAGGATAATACTTCACATATCATGTTTGGGGACTCATGGGTTCTCAACTCATCTATGACCATCTATGGGGCACATGAGAGAATAATATCATGATTTAAGTTTAGCCTTACATACCGGGGATGAAGAACTACTAATCCACTTTTAGAATTTGACCTTGAAGCTGGATATCCCTAACTTTCTCTTCTTTCTCCCTCGGTAAGCCCTCGCTTAGAAATTAGGAAACAATGAATTTTAAAATCCTTAATTGATATAAAATGACTCTAATACTCATTTATTAGACTTAGAATAGGTTGGGAATACCCAAAATACCCTTCCCACAATAAAAGAATAAAGTTCCATCCCGTTACACCACGACCGCATCGCCAGGGGCACAGACATGTATTATTTTTGTGAAATTTTGTCCTTTTTAGTTTATGTCAAAAAAATGAAGAAAAAAAACAAGTGTAAGTACACACCCCAGGCACGTCGCACCCGGGGCATGCACTATCACTGTTTCAGAATTAATTAGCGAAAATTACTCTTTGACCCGGTTGCTCTAAAATCGAGTCGAGACAATTTTCCCACTCAATTTCTTGCATTAATCGCAAATCCAGTCTCGAATTTTCCATCAGAGTTTGGGATGATGCGTTACAGGCATGATTTCTTCCAAGGGGCATTTCGGTAATTATGCAGGGTGTTACAGTGTCTCCCTCTTGGGATTGTTCATCCTCAAATAATGAGTAAAGGTGGATAACAAGGCACGAATAGACTCAGTATTCATCTTGACACTCCCATCAGTCAAATCAAACTTTTAACTCCTCATCACTATCAACAATCTCTATTCGGACTTCTAAATAGACAATCAACTCGAGGAAAGACAATCAATTAAGTCAAGGGTAAAAACATTCCCTTCAGCACTCTTATCATCAAGCACGAATGACAATCAAGACTCCTCTTAATACTAAATCAACCTATCTGGATAGTCATAAGTCACTCAGAATAGACAAATAGGTTCCGATAAAAAGTAGAGATATTCTTTTAGACATTTTCACCATCAAGAACGAATGAAACGTCGCAACTCTATCAATTCAAATCATTCGAACACCTCGAAAATCAGCATTTTGAACTCAGGAATGAAGCTATCAACTCTAATTGAAAATGGAACCACCGATACATAAGACTCTAGGTACAACTCTCAAGCTTAGCACCTCATCTCAATTGTACTCCTTTTATGGCACTCTACTCCATCAACTTAAGCTCATAGCTCCTATTTAAAACTCTACCTATCCATATCCTCTTATTTTATTCAAGCCTACCTCTGAGCCTTAAGGTGATATTGCTAAGATGATATATCCATACGAGGCTAACCCTCAATACTCCATTCTATGCTTTTCAGGGACTTTCCTTAAGAGATCCCTAATCCTTTTCACCCCTCCCACCCCCCATCGATACTCACATAATAACAACCACACATTCAAGCTTATCACTCTAACCACTTCAACTATGTCCTAAAATCTTCAAGCCTACTTAACACTTCTACCTCGACCATTCAATGAACTCTCACTCAAAGTCACACCAACATGCTCTTACCTATCTATTGCACATCATAGGGTATCATCTCTCTCCCTATCACAATCTTTATCACTACATGACATAAATTTAATACCATTATCACAACAACATTGCATTCACTCCTCCTCATCTACCGCTACTCCCAGTCTACTACTATTAGCATCATAATTTGGACCTAGAGGAACTCGTCATCTCCCCCTTTGGCGAAACCTCAAATTACTACCTCTCCATGCCAAGTAACCATGAATGCCATCAAGAACTCTAATACTCAGTTACTCGAATACTCATTATCAACAATTAGAACACAGTATCTAGAGTTTAAACTTTATCTCCAACATTATTACGCATGAATACCATCAAGGACTTGCATAATCAAGTACATAGAGGCTCAAAAGGATCATCAAATCATGGACAGGAACTCAACTCTACTATCATAATTCAGAAGCACTCATTCTCTCCCATCACCCATAACTCGTCTACTACCATCAACAATGGCATAACAAGTCGAAGGTCAGTGCATGCGTAAGATAATATCAGGATCAAGAACTCTCACTCTTTCTCTCATCATCCATCACTCTTTTTCTATCACTAATACTTTTGTTAAGACTAGAAAGCTGGATTACTGAAAGTGTTTGCAATGAAAGATCGTTAGGAAAATTCAATCGAGAAATCTTATCTGAGAGAATTTAAAATGAAGTATAGTTCCCATCATCTATCAGGACTCATTCTAAGCTCACAGAACTATACGTAGTGTAAAACTCAGGTCACATCTCATTCAATCAATAACTTATCTATTGTCATAAACATCACTATCAAGACTAGAAGGGAGGATTATCGGAAAGACTTGTAGTGAAAGATTATGAGTGTGATACATTCAAAGAGTTCAATATAAGAGCATTCATAATATGATACAACCTCATTTGCCCTTTTGGACCCATCATGAATTTATGGAATTGAATATGTTGTGAAACTCAAGTTGCATCTCAAATGACAAAAAGGTTAGGAATTCGGAGACTTCCGCGAGAGAAAGTACAACTGTCACTACTCATTTTGGGGACTCATCATGAACTTGAATCCACTTCGGGTGTATGGGTTTAGTCCAGAGGCATGGCGCTCATACGTAGGACAGGAATAAATTATCTTTTCAAATGAGCTCTCAGAAATATAAGAACCTGAAAACATCAATGTCTCATCCTGATCAACTCATCAATATCTAAACTCAAGACTCATTCATGGCTAATAACCACTTATCTCACTCTTAGCTCTCAAGTCCTCTCTTTAAATTTGGGAATCAATTTCTCCTACTAGGTTGTAAGCATATACCACCACTCGGTCAAGAAATCACTATCCACAAGAATGTCTTAAACTCTTCTGTTATGCTGTAGTTATATACATATGACTAGCTACTCAAACTCTTTCCAACAACATCACTCTTAGCTTCCTCTTTTCCCTATGGAACTCTCTCTCGGTGTTTGCTACTCTTAGTGTGTACATACCCACTTTTCACAACTCTTACAGTCTAACCTCTTCTTTTTCCTGCTAACACTCAAATTATATGCTCTCCAAAAACCTATTTGTATAAGACTTAGACTATAATGGAAACTCCCCATCATCTATCCATAAACCTCAGTCAACTTAGTTGCTTGGTATGACACAAAATGCTTACCTTAGCCTACTTCAAATTAAACTCAAAAAATATTGTCTAGATTTTTATAGCAGTCATAATATAGAGCTTCACCCATCTTTACACAATCATGGATACACATCTCAAGTCTCTTCTTATTTATTGAGCTATCCCTTTTTCACTAGTCTTACCTAAGGGGCACTTGTACCCTACCTATAATATCACTTTCCTTATAATTTTGCATCTTCATACACTATGGAAAGCCTCTTAGAGAAGATCTCCAACTATGTCTATCACTCTCATGATACTATGTCCTCTTTCGTACTACTCCCCAAAATTCAAGCTTAGGGTCTAGTGCTAACATATGCATGTATCACACACCTCTCTAACGCTAACTTAAAGTGCCTAGATAAATATTTAGGGAACATAATCCCACTAAAATCTCATAATGAATATTGAATTAACGTATCCCTTCTTTATAACTCAGTATTACTCACCTATTCAATCATATCTCCTTATCTGACTAAGCTCATAACTCGATGAATCTCATGAACTCTCAATTACAAATCATCAGCCTAATTTAGATCTATCATACTAAAAGCACTCCTTCCCCCTACTCGAGATCTACGCTTCACCCTCAATAGTACGATTACTACAACACATCAACATACACTACCTTCTAGTTTAGGTATACTCTAACACCTTATGACAACCACTCTTCCCTTATAGCATGTAAAATTCATAGGGTATTTACGACTCTTTCATCAAATTTATGGCAATCGATTTATCAACTTTTTACTTACCTAATAGGTACATAAATCTAACTACAAACCTCAATAAATTACCACTCTCACTACCCGGTTTCTTCCTCTCCCTTATCATCTTTCAAGCTCAAGGGTAACAACTCTATTTATGGTTTTACAAGATCTTAAATCTCAATCTTACTTGGAAATATTAAACTTCTTGGAAACGAAAACTTTTCTCTCATGGATAGCATCAAAATCAAATAAAGACTCAACATATACCTGTCACAATATCCCGGAGGGTTTCTCTAAGCTGGGTGACTACTTCGGCACACAACTGCTCTATGGCCTTGCTTGTGCTAGGAGTAGCATCTCTCTAATTTCTCCTAACTTGTGGTGTAGACCACGAGATTGAAATTTGTTGACTCACATTAGATAATATCTCTAAAAGTGTCCCACTTGGCCATATTTGAAACAGTCGTTAGTGCCCAATCGACACTCTCTCAAATGAAGTTTGCCATACCCTCTACTTGGTGGCTTTCCTTTAAGTCCTAAAGTCACTCTCCCTTGGGGTGAAAGATTATGAACCTTGAAAGACTGGTCTCTCCTCGGCCTCAGATTATATTTACTGCTAGATGTGGGTGTACTCACGGGTGATGGCATGTAACTTTGGGGGTCTCTGCATAAAGGGGACCCTGTTGCGCTCCTCACCCCAAGCTTCTTCCATCTCACTCTCCTTGTCCTCTTTTACCTATCGATTATGCGCAACAAGCTGATTAGTAAGCTTAAGCTTCTTGGTGCTGATGATATTCCTCGAGTCCACAATGCATTTAGAAGGCATGATCCGCAATGTGTAAAGCACAATTTAGAAAAGAATTTTCTCTTAAAGAGTTTGACTTTATCGCACGATTTAGAATTGAAAGAAGGGAAACAATTCCTAAATGTCCTATAGCCTCCAAATTATGGATGTATGGCTCATCACACCAATAATAAGGACTCTACTAGACACGTCTTCATAGATTCCCTAAGACTCTTGAACTCGTGCTCTGATACAAAGTTTGTTTACCCCCGGGAGGGTATCCTAGATGTACCCATCACCGAAAGACTATTGCTAGTCTCCAAGCGAACCACTTGGCCTCGTCACATTCATTCAAATAGTACACTCTACAAAATCAGTGGAAGATCAAAGGAAGTAAATGGGCACATTTCATCTAGTCTCAAAATAGTATTATAAATAAAAGGCTAGTTGAAAAGAGCTAGCTCACAGTCTTATCAATCGACAATCTGACTTTAGTCTATGAAGCTTCTATCACTAATAGGTGGTACCAATGACAGACCCATGACTAGCTCAATCAAAATCAATGCTAAGAAACTGTAACTCTAAAGCAAGATTAAAGTATCATATGAATTCTCTAAAGTAAGGGAGTCTCACCAATCTGTTGGATGTCCAAAGGCCCTTAATGAAATGCCTATTGATGATCTTTGTCCCGTGTATCTGCATCATAAAATGAAGCAACACTAGAGTGGCATTAGTACATGGTACGGTATGTAAAATAACTGAACAAGACCGAAATATGTAGAATAATATGGTAGTAACATCAACTTAACTCAAAAGACTCAACTCATCTCATCTCAGTAAAACATGCAAGTTTAACGTAAATTGTGCTCTTTATAACATACATTTGGAAAGAAAAGAATACTTCCATTAGAAATCTCATGCTCAATCAATGTTTCTTGGGAGTTTCTCTGAAACGACATCTATCCCAGCTCACCACCTTTAAATAAGGTGGTGCACAATGAATCAACAATATTTCCACGCCCATTCTAAACTTTCCACGATTAAGGACATAGTATCTCTGTCTCTCTCTCTCTCTTGGATCCAAAGAGAATGTCCAACCATTGGGAGAAGAGTCACCAGAACGTGTTGCACGATTGTCCTACGCTGGCAAACGTAATTCAGGGGTGACAGTCCTCACCCACTCAGTGCTCAATAATGCTCCCAAGGCTAAAACATGCACAACTTATCAATCAAATTAATCCTCTTTATGACTCATATCAATTATCGCTATCATCGATCAATGAATATATTATGAGTAAATATATTTACATTATCATCAATATGTACTGAAAGAACCATTTAAAATCAATGCTCAATTCAATCAAAACTTATTAAAATGTCAAGTGTTTTCTTAGTAAAATTCATACTTCAAAAATCTCTACATATTATCAAAGCTCTTTCTCAAATTATTATTATTCATGCTCAAAAGTTATATTCATAAAAACTCAATAAAATACGCTAAAGAAATCATCGATGTTTAACATGCTCAGTATAGCCATCAAATCTCAGTTTTCAAAATAATGCATAAAAGCAACCATAGTCCTCCAATTAGAGTTCATGTGAATGAAGGCATGAACATGCATTCAAGCAATTTCTCAACTTCAAGAACATCATCAAGATATTATTGTGTACAGGAAACTTTTTAATATAATTAAAATTTAATTCAAGATTTTAATAAGGATAATACTTCAAGAATCATGTGTGGGGACTCATGGGTTCTCAACTCATCTATGACCATCTATGGGGTATATAGGAGAACAATCACATGCTTTAAGTTTATCCTTACATACCTAGGATGAAGAATTGCTAATCCTCTTCTAGAATTTGACCTCGAGCCTTGATATCCGCAACTTTCTCTTCTTTCTCTCTCGGTAAACCACAGCTTACAAACTAGGAGACAAATGGGTTTTAAAACTCTTAGTCAATATAAAATGACTCTAACACTCATTTATCAGACTTACAATAGGTTGGGAATACCCAAAATAACCTTCTTGAAATAAAAAATAAAATTCCATCCCTTAACACCATGTCCACATCGTGCCAAGGGCGCAGACATGCGTTAATTTTGCAAAATTTCATCCTTTGCAGTTTACATTGAAAAATTGAAAACGAAACAAGTTTGTTTCCATTCCCAAGGCGCATTGCGCCATGGATGTGCACTCTCACTATTTCTGAATTAATTAGTGAAAATTATTTTTCGACCCGATTGCTCTAAAATAGGGCCGAGACTATTTTCCCACTCAATTTTCTACATTGATCACAAATTCGATCTTAGATTTTTCATCGAAGCTTGGGGAGATGCGTTGTGCTATTGATTTTCTTTTTGGGGCATTTCGATAATTTCATGGAGTATTACACGCCTCTCCTCCAACTTCCTAAGCCTCAGCTTGCTTGAGAATTTGATGTTGGAAAAAGAAAATTCTACAAAGAGAACAAAAATCAATTCAAGAACTTTTGAACCAAAGAAGCAACCTTTTTCTAGCCACTTTATTTTACCTAATGAATCCCCACAATAATGATTGGAAGAACTTTTTTAAAGCAAGAGAATGAAGAAGCATGAGGTGACATAGATATGGCACACACAACTCAAGCTAACAACAAGCACTTTGCCTAACCTAATAATAAGAAAGACTCAACTTTTTAATCTAGAGAATAAAGAAGCATGTGGTGACATAGATATGGCACATACAACTCAAGCTAAATGCATAACCCGAAGTAGAAAACTTATAACCTTATAAGACAATCTTATGTTATCACTTCAACTTTTGAGGTCCTTAGTTTGTGATCAAAATGCGGGGAACAAAATCGTTAACCTATGATGCATCGATGACAATACTATTAGAAATTCCACGAGTTAAACCTATGGAGTTATTCACAACTTATCTACTTAGTGAAAGTGAATCGACTAATGTTGCCTAAGATCATCAGTTAGTAAGATATAAGATGCAGCAATAAAGAATCATATAACCTTTTAAAACTTAAAACCAACATAATTTACATGACACAAATGCATTACTGACCTTTGAGAATTTTATTCACATACCTTCTCTCCTTTATTCTCGTTGATTTCCTTTTATTATCATAAATTGCTATCAAAATGACACAGAACAGTTGATGAAAACAAGCACATGCAAAAGTCGCTTTTATTAAAAGAGTCAAAGGCTCAAGATATTTTATAATTGTGTTTATTGGGGTCAGAGGTAACCGAGGATGATTAGGCGAAGGACAAAAGACAAAATCTTTAAAATAATACCTCGTTAAGATCTCAAAAATGACGTCATAAGAGAAAGAACGTCATCTACACAGATTTAATAAATTTGGCATCAAATATGTGTTTTTCATCAAGTAAATTTGGCACCATATATTCAAACCAAATATGCATAAAAAAAACTTAGTGGAATAGCTAAATCCACAAGTAATTCTAGAATAGCCATTAGAAAGTTCTATACCCTTTATAGTTACTAAACAAATTAAATAGTGTATGAAATCGATTGAATGTGTGGGAAAATTTCCATACTAGTAAAATTTATTTATTAGTCATAAATATATACATCAAGCTAGAGCAAACTCGAAAGAAAAAATAATAATTTCATTTCATAACGGAAGAATCAAAAGGAGGTAAGAAGCTGAGAAAGAGAGCCAGATAAGGAAACAGGTATGCATTATGAAAAATATAGATATGATGGAGGAAGACAAGTACATGATTGTTATGGTCCATACAGATATGAAAAATCAGGTACAAAGGAAGAACGAAGGTGATATTCATATTTGCATAGGAAAGTTCACATCGGAGGATAAAGAGCTCAGTTGTTGATAAAAGATTAAATTTTCAAAATCAAATACACCATGTTCTAAACATAATTATAGACTCACAAAAAAAAAAAAAAGAACCACAAAAATATGAAAAGGCATATTCGTCAATATTGGAGTAACCAATTAATTATATCTATTATTAATTATATATATTAGTTAGTTTATTATATATATATATATATATATATTAGTTAGTTTATTGTTAGTTAATTATAATTAGTCTACAATTAGGATTATAAGTATATGTGTATAAATACACATAACTAATTGTACAGGCATACAATTACACTTTACCAATTCAATAGAAGAAAAATTCCCCCAAGTCCTCTTTCCCTAATCCTCATAATTCCTCTCTCTCGGATGCAATCTGTTGATGCGATCATGGTATCAGAGCAGACGATCAATGGGAAGATACTGATGACGGCGATGTCTCGACAAAACATGAGGAAGCTCAAGAACAATGGAGATTACAGAGACGAGTCGTGATGCAATCGGAAAATGTTAAACAACTGGAACTTCGGTTGAAGCTCTTGACGCCATGGAGAAGAATAGGAATCATCCCCTATATATTCATCCATCGAAAACGCGTGGGAGTGTACTTACTTCGGTTCAACTCACAGGGCCTAAAAACTACTCCCTGTGGAGTAGATCGACGCTAATCAGGCTTCGCGCCAAAAGCAAGTTAGGATTTGTTTTCGGAACAAGTAGAAAATCAGATTATGGTCTTGAATTGGAGGAATAGTGGGGAAAATGTAATGTGTTCGTTCTCGCATGGATTATGAATATGGTATCGAAGGAGATATTAAGTGGAATCGTGTATGCCTCAGATGCGGCGACGGTTTGGGCAGACTTGAATGAAAGATTTAACAAGGTGGATAGATCTAGAAGCTATCAGCTTCATCGGGAAATCTGCACCTTAACCCAAGGTAATCTAACTATTTCTGCGTATTTCACAAAGACGAGACTCTTATGGGATGAATTTGATGCCCTAGTACCTCCACCTACATGTGACTATGAGAAATCTAGGGTGTATGTTAATCATATACAGTACCTGTGACTATTTACTTTTTTGATGGGATTGAAAGATGTATATAGTCATGCGCATAATCAAATACTAATGATGAATCCACTGCCAAATGTGAGTAGAGCCTACGCCATGATCATATCTAACGAAAGCCAGCGAATGACTGCCAGTTCAAAGGTCAGTGGAGACCTGAATGAATCCATGGCATTGTATACTGGGAAGGGAATCTACTATAAAGGAAAAGGAGGCCATGATTCTGCGGAGAGTAGTGAGCAGTTGGGGTTATATGCCGGGAAAGGTGGTAGTGCAGGAAACTTCAACACCTATAAGCAGAGGAGGAATAGCAACTTGTTCTGTCACTATTGTAAAATGCAGGGATACACTAAAGACATATGCTACAAGCTTGTTGGGTATCTAACTGATTGGAAATCCAAGAGGAAACCTGGGATTAAGCTGATGTAGAGTAGTAGAATTCAAAGAGATCATGACATGGTGCATCATGTAAACATTTCCAGAAATGAGAGGGAATTAAAGAATGCGTTCTCTCCAAGTGATGCTGTGAAGACTGTTGAGACACAAACTGCTCTGGCTCAGAACCAGTACAGCAGAATCCTGCAGTTATTGGAGAAGCAAGCACCTGATTCAAGCTCAATTAGGGAGCTAGATAACAAGGCAAACATGGCAGGTATAGTTTCCATGACTGATGCTCTGTCTATTAATGAACATGATACACAGGTAAAGATTAAAAAGGAAGAAGAAAATTGGATAGTTGATTCAAGAGCAACCTGTCACATGACATGTAATTTAAGTAAGTTGTATCATGCTACTGAGAATGTTAATAAAATGGTGTATTTGCCAAATGGAAAGACTACACATGTGTCACATACTAGATGTTGTAGTACAGGTAATGGGAATATATTATGAGATGTGTTAGTGGTGCCTGCCTTCAAGCACAACTTACTGTCAGTATCAAAATTAACTAGGCAGCTGAGTTGCTCAATCAATTTCTTTCCTGATTTTCTTGTGCTCCAGGACCTCTACACTAGAAGAGTGAAGGGGATTGGTAGAGAAGTGAATGGCCTATACTACCTACCTGCATCCTTACAATCTGAAGAGAACAAGATAGATCATGCAGTGATGGTTACACAACACAGTAAAACAGAGAAGATGTTATGGCATAAATGACTTGGGCATCCATCCACAAGAGTACTGCAGCACTTGCTTACAAACATCAACTTCAATAGTGGTGATGAGTGTAGTAGATGTTCTATTTGTTCTCTTGCAAGGCAGACTAGATTACCTTTCAATTTGAGTGTGTGTTGAGCAACAGATGTCTTTGATTTACTTCATCTTAATGTATGGGGTCCTTACAAAACTGCAACTCATAATGGTTTTAGATTTTTCCTAAGCATTTTTGATGATCATTCAAGGATGTGTTGGGTGTACTTGCTGAAATTGAAGAGTGATGTGTTTTCAATACTAAAGTCTTTCTTAACACTAGTGCAGACTCAATTTAATAGACATGTTAAGAGAATTAGAACAGATAATGGTACAGAATTCTTTAATGCTGAATGTTGCAGCCTGCTAGAGAGTCTTGGGATTGTACATGAAAGTAGTTTTCCATACACTCCATAACAAAATGGGGTGGTTGAAAGGAAACACAGGCATATACTTGAAGTTGTTAGAGCAATCAGATTTCAAGGTAATATTCCTATCAGGTTCTGGGGAGAATGTGTGTTATCTGTTGTATACTTGATTAATAGGCTTCCCACACCAGTTTTGAAGGGCAAGTCTCCATATGAATAATTCCATGGGCACAAATTAAGCATAGACCATCTGAGAGTTCTAGGTTGCTTATGCTAAGCAACCAAAGTGATCAAACAGGACAAATTCTCTCCTAGATCTGAGACATGTATACTGATGGGGTACTCATCCACACAAAAGGGATACATACTATGCAGCTTGTTCTAGAAAAAACTTATTGTTAGTAGAGATGTGACATTCAAGGAAGATATGTTTTCCTTCAAACAAATGATCAGTAACCAGTAGCCACTATTCCACACTGATCTGGCAGCATCCTCGGGTAATTCCCTTGCCTGTGATTAAGATAAGGATCTTCCTGTACCCATTCCAGCAAGTGGTGTGCACATAAGCACTGATCCTGTGGTTCTCAGTGATGACACTTCAGGACCAATGGCAGATTGCAATGATCAAGCTGATGCTGTCAATTCTGACACTGAACAGGTGGCTAGAACTGAAGATGGCATGCCCAGGAAGTCCACTAGAAGCTCTCACCCACCAATCTGGATGAAAAATTATGTGATTCAGACAACCAAGCCCTATTCTCAAAGTAATTATGTGTCTTATGACAGTATATCACCCAAGTATCAAGCTTACTTGTCCATGTTTTCCACAGAAATTGAACTAAAAAATTTTATGGAAGCAGCAAAGGACAGTAGATGGAGGGATGCAATGCAGAAAGAGATACAAGCTTTAGAAGAAAATGGAACCTAGGAGATAGTTCAACTACTAGAAGGGAAGAATGTAGTTGGTTGCAAATGGGTGTTCAAGATCAAGTATAAGGCAGATGGTCAAATACACAGATTTGAAACTAGACTTGTAGCAAAAGGTTACAACAAGACTGAAGGTATTGATTACCAAGAAACCCTTGCTCCAGTTGTAAAGATGTCAACTGTTAGATCTATTATAGCACCGGCTACTGGTAAGGATTGGAATATTTTCCAAATTGATGTCTTTAATGCCTTTCTAAAAGGTGATTTGCTTGAGGAGGTCTACATGGAGCTACCTCAAGGTTTCTACACTGGTGAGAAGGACAAGAAGCTGGTATGCAGATTAATGAAGTCCTTATATGGGCTAAAACACGCTTTGAGGCAGTGGAATGCCAAACTCACTGAAGCACTGATAGGATCAGGATACACACAAAGTCATCTTGACTATTCTCTATTCACAAAAGGAAGGAATAATGCACTAGTGATTGTTTTAGCATATGTTGATGACCTTTTGATTACAGGAAATGATGAAGCTAATAGAGGAAACAAAGCATGTCCTACATAGCTATTTCAAGATCAAAGATTTGGGTGAGCTTAAACACTTCTTGGGAATTGAGTTCCTGAGATCTAGCAAGGGTATATTGATGAATCAGAGAAAATATGCTCTAGAAATGATAGCTGAAGCAGGCTTGGGTGATGCCAAGCCCTATATGACACCACTGGATAGCAGCCAGCCATTAGCTGGTGCTGAATAGACACCATGTTTGAAGACATTCCAAAGTATCAAAGACTAATTGGGAAGTTGCTTTATCTCACCAGTACAAGGCCAGATATTGCCTTTGCGGTACAAACACTCAGCCAATTTATGCAGAAGCCTAAATTATTGCACTGGAAGGCTGCCTTGAGAGTCATCAATACATCAAGCTTGAGCTTGGTAAAGGCTTGCTTATGGGTTCTGTCGAGAAGCCACAACTATGTGGATTTTGTGATGCTGACTGGGTTGCATGCCCCTCATTAAGAAGGTCAGTAACTGGTTTTATTTTGAAGTTTCGTGATTCTATCACATCTTGGAAATCCAAGAAGCAGGCAACTATGTCAAGAAGCTCCACAGAAGCTAAGTATAGAAGCTTAGTTGCTCTAACTTCAGAGGTAATATGGATTACCAATCTGTTTAAGGAGTTAGGTGTTGGGCTGACAGAGCCAACACTACTTTTCTGTGACAATAAATCAGCTCTCCAGATTACTGCTAACCCAGTCTTTCATGAGCGTACCAAACACATCGAGATTGATTATCATTTCATTAGGGAGAAGATCCAGTGAGGACTAATTAAGATTGTCTATGTCAACACCAAAGATCAACAGGCTGACTTGCTTACTAAGGCATTGAATCACACACAGCATGATTTTTTACTTCGCAAGCTTGGATAATTGAATATCTTCAATACATCCAGCTTGAGGGGGGTTATTGGAATAACTAATT